>BRZM01000136.1:488941-560202 GCA_033238685.1 Lates japonicus
GTGACATGTCTGTGAGCAGCAGGCAGCACCTGTCCTGTGTGTGTGTGTGTGTGTTTGCTCAGTGATAAATGAGGCTGGTAATGACACTTTAACAATGAGTGCATTAGTGTTACACCAGGCGTCACATCAGCAGCGGAGCTCTGAGAGCTGACGACACCTGAACGCAGCAGCAGAGTCTGTTTCTCCGTCAGTTTTTAGAAAATTATTCTTTTCTTCTTTTTTTTGGCCTACAACAACTACAGCTCCCATGAGGCTTTGAGAGCGTGGTAAAGGCCCAGGTGTGTGTCCACCTGATCCATGTTTGTTTACCATTAGAAGCTCAGAGTGGGTGCTTCTCTTCACCTGCACACAGGAGACAAATTAAAGGAACAGTTCAGAATTTATTGTTTAGAGGAAGCAGAAGGAAACAGATGAACTGTCTCTGAGTCCTTCAGAGATCTCTGACTAACAGTTTAGGTTTTAATCTACACAGCTGTTAAAAGGACCTGGAGCCTGCTGTAGAGAGACGTCATTCACCTTTAAACTGACAGTGTCATTGTTTCTGCAGGAGCTGAAGTCAGCTCTCCATCAGGTCCAGGCTGAATTCATTTAAATCATTACATCTTTTGCTGCTGGGAAATGAAAAAGAGGAGGTAGAAAAGAATGGATGAATCCATCAGAACATAAGAGGAGGCCATGTAAACACTTTATTCTGACGACTAATGATAATGATGCTGAAACATTTGTTTCATCAGTTCAGAGAAAAAACAACAAGGAGTCAGACACTGAAGCTGCTGCATCAACCTCCTCCTCTGATTTTACACGTTCATTCATTTGTTTCTGTTTGTCTCTGCAGAGGATCTGAAATCTGTGACCCACAGTTAAAAAACACAGAGGGAATCAGCTGTTAAAGCTGCTGAAGCTTTCAATTCTGCAGCACCTGAAGAAGAGACATCTACATGTGACACACAAATCCTGGTTCAGCATCAAATAAAAGTAAAAATCCCTTCATCGGTTTTTCCTCCTGTTTTCTGAGTTGAGGCCTGATGTTTGTTTTTCACCTTCACTTTGTTTCAAAGTGTAAAAATCAGCTTCTGTTGTTTCTCTGGTTTTTAACACTGAAACGTTTTCTGTGTCGCCGTATGTTTCTCCTCCTCCTCTCCTCCTCTCCTCCTCTCTCCTCCTCCTCTCCTCCTCTCCTCTCTCCTCCTCTCCTCCTCCTCTCCTCCTTCTCCTCCTCTCCTCCTCTCTCCTCTCCTCCTCCTCCTCTCCTCCTCCTCTCCTCCTCTCCTCTCCTCCTCTCTACTCTCTCCTCTCTCTCTCCTCCTACCTCTCTCTCTCCTCCTCTCTCTCTCTCTCTCTCTCTCCTCCTCCTCCTCTCACTCCTCCTCCTCCTCCTCCTCTCCCTCCTCTCCTCCTCCTCTCCTCCTCTCTCCTCTCCTCTCTCTCCTCTCCTCTCCTCTCCTCCTCTCCATCCTCTCCTCCTCCTCCTCTCCTCCTCTCCTCTCCTCTCTCCTCCTCCTCCTCCTCTCCTCCTCTCTCCTCTCCTCCCTCTCCTCTCTCCTCCTCCTCTTTCCTCTCCTCTCCCTCTCTCTCTCTCTCTCCTCCCTCCTCCTCCTCTCTCCTCCTCCTCTCTCTCTCTCTCTCCTCTCTCCTCTCTCCCTCCTCCTCTCCTCCCTCCTCTCCTCCTCTCTCCTCTCCTCTCTCCTCCTCTCCTCCTCTCTCCTCCTCTCCTCCTCTCCTCTCTCCTCCTCCCTCCTCCTCTCCTCTCCTCTCCTCTCCTCCTTTCCTCTCTCCTCTCCTCCTCTCCTCCTCTCCTCCTCTCCTCCTCTCCTCTCCTCCTCTCCTCTCCATCCTCTCCTCTCCTCATCATCGTCATGTGTAATCGTCATGTGTCGTGTCGTCATGTGTCATGTGGTCATGTCGTCATGCATCATCGTCATGGTGTCGTGTGTGTGTCATCCTAGTCATCGTCATCAATTAATCGTCATCGTGTCATCTGTCGTGTCGTCGTCATCATGTTTGTCGTCATAGTCGTGGTATCGTCATGTAAGACATCTCATCATTAATTAGTCATCGTCATCATCGTCATCATCACGTCGTGTCATGTCATCATCATCATCATCATCATCATCATCATCATCCTCATCATCATCATCCTCGTCATCATCATCTCATCCCCATCCTCCTCCTCCTCCTCCTCATCATCCTCCTCCTCATCATCTCATCCTCATCATCCTCCTCCTCCTCCTCCTCATCTCCTCCTCATCATCCTCCTCTCTCTCCTCTCCTCCTCTCTCCTCCCCCTCTCCCCTCCTCCTCTCTCTCCTCTCTCCTCTCCCTCTCCTCTCCTCTCCTCTCCTCTCCTCCTCCTCCTCTCTCTCCTCCTCTCCTCCTCTCCTCCTCCTCCTCTCTCCTCCTCCTCTCTCCTCTCCTCCTCTCTCTCTCTCCTCTCCTCTCTCTCCTCTCCTCCTCCCTCTCTCCTCTCCTCCTCCTCTCTCTCCTCTCCCTCCTCCTCTGCCTCCCTCTCTCCCCTTTCTCCTCCTCCCTCCCTCCTCTCTCCTCCCTCTCTCTCCCCCTCCCCTCTCCTCCTCTCTCCTCCTGTCTTAGAGGAGCAGAGGAGGCTGTGAGGTAATAGTGCGCAGGAGGGGGTGGAGGTGAATACTGAAGGAGGAGATAGAAGAGAGAAGGAGGCAGGCATCAGACGGAGCTCTGGCTGCAGACTGGTCCGGATCCCTTTCGCCGCCTCGGTCGCTTCAGACGCATCAGGTTAGTAAAAACCCAAACGCACCGCGCGGCGCCAAAATATCAGAGAGCGCGTGACGGGGAAGTGACGCTCGGTTGTTTATTCAGTGGTGTTTGTTTGTTTGTTTGTTTCTCTGAGGAGCTGGTTTACGTTAGTGATGCGGCTCGGAAGGTGTCAGCGAGGATGGAGCTGAGGAGCGAGAGGGTGCGCGCAGGTTTTTAGGCGTGAACTGCTGCTGTGTGTGTGTGTGTGTGTGTGTGTGCAGGCTGCAGGTATCAGTCAGCTTCACCTGGCAGGATGTTTTAATGCAACATGCGGAAACGGCGCGGCGGGGAGGGCGCGCGCTCTCTGCAAAAATCCCCGGTTTTATATTTCAGTTTTTGGCACGCGGGTGCTAAACATCAAGGCGTGCTGCGGATGATACCTCCCCCCTCCCTCACCTCCTCCTCCTCCTCCGGCTCGGTGTTATCCGTCTTTTCGGCCAGGTGAAAGCTTTCAGCGCCATATCGCTCCGGTAGGTGCGAATGATGATGATGATGAGGAGGAGGAGGAGGAGGAGGAGGAGGAGGGCCTGGCCGGCTCCGGTCCTCCGCAGTGCCGTCACCAGCAGCAGCAGCAGCAGCTGGTGATGGATGGTGGAGAGTCTGAATTATTTATAGCTGCCAGTGCATTGATTAGCTTTATGTAATGCACCGCGAGCTGAGCTGAGCTGTGCGCGCGCACGTGTGAATGAGAGAGAGGGTCTGTCATGGTGGAGGGCGGTGTGCATCGAGGAAACAGTTTGAGACTAAATGTGCGCGTGCACGCTTAGATACACGTGCACACGCTCGTTAGACGGTGTTTGAGAGGCGGTGTGTGTGTGTGTGTGTGTGTGTGTGTGTGTGTGTGTGTGTGTGTGTGAGCCGTTGTAACCTATAGAACAGACTGATTCAGTTAAAGGAAACAGCTGTGGAGAGCAGCTGTGTCCAGATGTTTCCAGCAGCTACTGACTGATACAGGTGTGGTCAAACCAACAAACAGGTGAAGTGTGTGTCAGACACCTGACAGGTGAAGAGCCTCAGTCTGATGGATCCTGTCCTGAAACATGATCCACCTGCAGTGACTCCAGTTTCTGTTTAATCCAACCAGAGAAGCAGCTTCTCCCTCTGTGTACAGTCCTGTTATGTGAATGTCCCTCCTGTGAGACTGAAGGATTATTTTATCTGATGAACCAGTTTCCTCTCTCAGCTCCTGGTTCAGGTTCAGGCAAAGATCCTGGTCTGGTTTAATACAAAGTTCATGAGACACGACGTATTTATTTACGTTTAACCAACGCCGCCATCTTTCCCTCAACTTTCATCTAATGCTGTCGTTTCCTTGTTTTTGGTCTCAGGCTGATCTCGATGCAGAACCTGAACCAGAACCAGATTGTCTCTGTTATTAGAACAGAACATGTGGAGGACTGTGGAGCCTCTTGGTGCCTTCTAGTTTCCATCACTTGGTCATTTTGACTTTGTCTCTTTTAAGATGTTATTCTGCTTAAATGAAAGAAAAAAGATCTCAGTTCATGATCTGTTTTGATTCAGTTCAGTTTGACTCCTGAGGATTCACTTTTATTATAAATAAATATCAACACTGCACAAATGTAAAAGATCGTCTCATTTAAGATGAGGACAGTGTGTTTCAAAATATGCCGACAGAGAAAATAAAACTACAGCTTTTATAATCAATAATCAAACTAAAGGAACCCAGATTTTAAAAAAACAAAACGTGGGATTTTAAACCTCAGTTGGATTTTTCAAACAAAGGTTTTGATTAACTGGAAAAATCAGGTTTATTGACTCATTTTTAGCTGCAGATAAGAAGGTACAGGTACAGTTCAGGTGTAGTTCCTGTTTCAACACCTTCTGCTGTACAGCTCCTCTTCCTCGTGACAACACTGCAGAGTCTCCATCATCAGCTCTGCATCATCTCTCTGTTGATCGGCCGATGAATGAACTGGTTGGATCTGTGTGTTTGTGAGAGGTTTGACTGACAGGAGGATTCATGAGGACTGCTGAGGATCGTTGTCTGTCTGCGTGTCTCCCTGCTGCTGCCATAAACAGACCTCTGTACATGTGAGCTATCACTGCTCTGATCCACCATCAGCTCCTGTTAGTCATCCGGCTGTATGAGCTGCAGGCTGAGAGGAAACTCCCTGATTCATCTGTTCATGCTCAGACTGAATGGAGACGCTGTGTGTCTACTGTCTGTCACAGGTTTCTGATTGGTGATGCTGAAACCTGGAACCTGTCTGTGATCAGCTGAGTCCATCATCAGTTGGTATTTTTATTTTCTAGTTTAACAGTCTGCCTCCTCAACTCAGTAAAAAATGAACCTAAAGCTCGATTCAGAGCGTTCTTATTGCACTGAGATCTGTCTTTAGTGGTTTCTGTCCGATCGATTGGAGCCGAATCATAAATCATATTTGAGAAATAAAAACTGTGCGGTTGTGCACCCTGATGATTTAATAGCAGGTGTTATCTCCACCTGTTTGTTCAGTTGGACGCTGCAGACGGAGGCGTCTGTCATCCGACGCCATCGGACTCCTCAGCTGCTCAGTCTGTCTTTACCTGCGTGAATATAATGACAGTGATTGGTTGTTGGAGTGACGGTGTCTGGACCCTGTGTGGTCAAATCTTTGTCAGTTATGGAGCCAGACGTTCCTGATTTACTGAAAAGAGGCAGCGGTGAGGTGAGATGTCTGACTGTAACAGGCAGAGACGTCTGTCAATCAAACAAAATCAACCCCAGCATAGCCTCAAAGGCCCGGTTACTGTTTGTTTTGACCAGTTAAATTCATTTTCCTTGATAGATCAGACTTTATTGTCTGGTTTGGTAGCTCAGTCAGCAGTAGTTTATTTGGTTTTATTGGAGAGAGTTATAGATGAACAGACGTTTCGTGTTCTTCTGATCTAAATTCAAAATGTTTATGTATTTATATTAAGTTAATATAAATCACAGCCAGTGAGATTCCACCACATCAGACAGGAGCAGATGGAGCCGGTGTTAGGAGGAAAAACTGCTCCAAACTGCTGCAAAACGTTTTCTCATTGAAGACATCCCTGACGCTCTGAAGCTGAATATTTACATACTGATAATATCAAACTGTGTGTGTGTGTGTGTGTGATGGAGAGTATTTCGTCATGTTGTCACTCTGCTGGAGCCTCACCACAGGAGCGACTGTACGTCAGAGGGAATTCATAAAAGATGCATTATTTATAACCGACTGCACAGAAATACCTTCAATTAGTCTTTAGCCTGGAGCTCTTTATTTAGAATGAATCTCAGTTTTCACACTGTGAGACTTCTCACTACGCTCTCAGTCTCTACGTTCAGGTGACTCCAACTCCAAAGGTTCAGTGTGAAGAAAGAAAACACATGAGGAAAGATTTAATCTTTTATTTATTCATCGCCTTTCTGTCTCGCAGTCTGCGCATGGCGACATGAAAAATTTAAGATCTCATCTATAATCTACTAATTATGACGCGAGGACAGCCAGGAAAATGCTAAGCCTCATGGGAAACAGAGTCTTAGAATTGGAGACAGGCTTCAGGCTTCTGAGTGTTTCTCTGCTGGTTTTTTGGGGTTGATTAGTTTCTGCTGATGAGGGTCGCTCAGGTTAACAAAGCTCACACAGACAGATGGAAAAGATCAGATACAATGACAGGAAGAACAATTCAACTACAAACTGACTGTGGAAGAAAAGGTGCTGCTGGTTATAAAACCATCACTCAGCTAGCTGACCCTTTGCTAAGCCCCACATCTTTGTTGTTAGGTGCTGTCGGAGCTAGCATAGCGCCCACACTGTCTCTAACTGCACCACCTGAAGAAATATGATCGCAAAAACAACAAAGCAGTTTCAGAGAGAGGCAGACAGAACGGTCTACAGTCTGAGATTGAGGGATATAATCAGGGTGTCAAACCAATTCAGCAGCAAAAACATGTTCAAAAGATAAAGATGGTAAAGAAGCTAAAGCTAAAGTAGCTAAAGTTTGTTTACACCGCCATGTTGGCAGGAAAAGCCTACGCAAAAATTAACGGCACCAGCATTGATTCCAAACTGAGTTCACACTTTAAATCCACAAAAATTCAACAATATGTTGTAAAATTTGATAGATTAAACATTACTGACAGTGCTCCTCTACAACCTGATCAACTTTCGCTTGTCCAACAAGTTAGCACTGCAAAATCCACACTGCAGGTCTGAAATGCCTTTTATGAAAATAGAATAAATAAATAATAATAATAATAAATAATAATAAAAGCATGAAAAATAAACAAGATACTAAAGTTAGAAAGCAGAATCTGTTCGCTCTGTTTTCTTCTGCTCACTTTTAGCACGTTTTATAGCAGTAATCCATTTCTGTCTCTCAGGATCTTTGGGAATCCTCTCCCCTTCACTTATCCCTGACTATTCTGCAGCTTCCACCATGTTCACTATTTATAAATCCAGCAGCAAAGAGACAAGTTAGCTGCTAGCAGTGGTATGACTGGCAGTAATTTGAACAGCGCACTTTCCTGCCAATGTGGTGATGCTTTCATTTCAACTGTTGCATGCTGGGATTGCGTGACGTCAACTAACGGAGCTCTATGAAATTAAGGAGTGACGCTGTTTATGTACAGCAGTGTAGTTCTTTATTCATTGTTAAATTGTTAAAAAGCAGAAGCAGCATGTGTATACATTCAGTAGCTAGCATAGCATAGGAGTGCTAGTTGGTAATTAATGTGCTTGATGTGATTTTGGGGAAGAAACATTTATACCCTCCTTCAACCTCTCCAGGTAACAAGTATCACTGTTACACAACATTTAACTGTGACCAGCTCCAAATCCACAAAACAAATAATGAACGTCCAAAATGATTACATGAGAGTCTGTCTCACAGCCACAGGAAATAATCTTTAAAAAACATCATAGACCTTTTTACTTTAAACTGCTGCCAAACCATTGATCAGCAAACTGGAAACAGAATCTAGAAACTTAAACATTATTAAAATAATAACTGCTTGCAGCTGAATATGAGAGGTTTGTGTTTGTTGTCCATGAAGCTGCAGTCTGTAGCTGCTGTTTTGGTTTGATGGCATTTATGTTCAGTTTGACCTGGACACCCTGACAGATCCGAAAACCATCAGAGCCGTCGAACCGGTCTCGACCACTGAGGCTGTAACTTAATCCAGCAGCGGTGTTGTCAGAGGAGGCTGATAGCAGCTGGGTGGAGTGTTTAATCGTGTTGAAATGTTATGCAGATAAAGCGGTGCGAGCCTCACGCTGTGCTCTGAGGAGGCTCAACCGCCGCCTTATCTTCCCGCCACAGCCCGGCGTCGGCCGGAGCGAGTCTGAACCAGCAGGAGAAGAGCGGATATGAGCTTAACCTCAGACAAAGTCACATGATCTGAACGCATCATGAGTGTAAATATATATCTGTGCAGGGTTAGACGTTCAGCACAGGGTCGACTTTAAACAAACTATAAACATGCTGTCGAGCAAAAAGTTTCGGACATGTTGGACTTTTGGGCGTAGTGTTGCCGTCCCAGATGCCACATCGCTGTTTTTCCATTATGTCTCAGTACAAGGCCCATTCCTCCTTCCTGACGTTCATATTCAGGCTCCATGTTGGACGTTTGTCTGCCACGACAACATCACATCCTAATCAGGCTGAATTTGTGTCTGAACTGGGCCTTAAGGTCTTTTCACACCAACAGTGTTTTGTTTGTGTGTGATTAATTCGTACATCGGTTTATTTTTTCAAACTGTTGTTTTTTTTATAAGTTCTTTCACACAGAATGTGAATATTACACAGCGAAATGTGATTTTTCTGAGTTTTCTCAGCACAAGTAAAGGCATCACAATCACACAGACGGTCAGAGGCTCTGGGTCAAAGGATCTTGGTCGCTGGTCGTCTGCCTCCCATCATCTCTAGCAGAACCTCAAACCTCCCACTGACATCCTAAAAATATGTCTGCAGCCGGCCGTGGTGGAGCTTCAGCTCCTGAATATTCACGGGCGAGTTTTGCACTTTTACTTTCTGTATCTGCATCACACTGTGTGTGAAAAGTCTATAAATTTATGTTTATTTTATGCTAGCTGTATGTTAGCTGTAAGTGCTTTGCATTTCATTGCATTTAGCATTTAATTACTTGTTTATTTATTTTATTTTATTTTATGATAGCTTTACTTCTACTCTCTCTCACACTGTATTACTTTTCCACCTTTGTATTGCAGCTGTTGCACAGCAGTTTCCCTTGGGATAAATAAAGCTTCTTGAATCTTGAATCTTGAAATTGTGAGAACAAAGTGACAAATATTCACCACAAGTTTTCTAGGCCCGATGTCTGATGTCTTCAGAGACTTCAGAGACCAAAATCTAAAGATATTCAGTTGATAATGATAAATATCCAGTGTTTATTTCCTTCTTCACTGACATATTCCACTCAGCAGCCCTGAACAGTAACCTCAGTCTAGTTCTAAGTCTTAACCCTGAGACAGTCTGTACGAGAGTTAAAGGCTGAACAAAACGTCCTCGCTGGCAAACTCCAACCATGTCCTCACAAAGATAGAAGGACAAGAGCACAAACACGCTCTGGAGTACAAACAGTCACAATCAGACTCGAGTGTGGAGACGGTTTAGCCTCAAAACTCTCAATTACTGTTTGTAGAGTGAGTCAACAGCTCATACTCAGGCTGCAGGCCACACACACACACACACACACACTGCCAGGCATCGTGGATGAAGCTCTGCAGTTGTGACAGAAGCTAATTAGGAGCCTAAAGGGAGGAGGAGGAGGATGAGGATGAAGGGTGGAGGATGAAGGGTGGAGGAGGGGGTGTCCTGACCTACAGCTGCTTCATAGTTAAGGGCTAAAAACAGGTCACGGTTCACGGCCGAAACCAAACCAGAGCTGTCCCCTAAAAGTCCAGAAGACCTCGAGTCAACTCCTGCTTTCTCCCATATTTCATTCTTTACCCATCCACCTGTCTGTCCACCTGTCTGTCCACCTGTCTGTCTTCTACCTGCTCTGGTTCACAGCTGATGAAGTGTTTTGGTTGTGAATTGATGACTCATCCTAAAACAGAAACTGTGTGAGTCACTGACGCCTCTCTGTCTCGTCCTGTGTCTCGCACCTGTGGCAGATTTCACTGTTGTTTCCCATTAGATGAGTCACGGTAAAATATTTGGACATTTATTGCTTTTTAATGACCACTCAGACGTTTAATGGACTCTGGTGGGCTGAAGGTCAGAGTATAACGTCGACCTCTTCCTGCTCAAACACAGTTTCCTCACTTTTGTTCTCTTAACAACAGTTTTAATTCGAGCGGTTCTGACTCGTCTTTGTCTGGGTTCTCCTGGTCGTCTGTGCAGCACTGTTCAATGGATCTGAAGGAGAATGAAGGTTCAACTTCTGTGGAAATCCTTGTATAATTGGCTGAGCTCCAAATCCACACAGAGAGATTTCTCTTTATGTTTCTGTTAAATGTTCCCTGTGTAAAGCATCTTCTCTTTAGAGGTGTGACTCTGTGTTGGACAGGAAACCTACTGAATTATAGCCTGTAAAAGGGAGTTTGTCACCGTGCACGCCCTCCGTGAGTTATAAATAAAGTTGGTTTAAAAAACAAACACCTAGAGTCAGTACAGTCGGATTCTCTTTTCAGAATTCCTTCGCGTCTTTCCGTCATCTCATGACATTTTCCGTCGAGGTCGAGGAGACGTTAGAAAAGGATTCGACCGCAGCCCAAATCCAACGTCCGTCTCTTAATACTTCCCCCTTCTCTGTCTGTGGCTCTCAGCTCATTGGTTCCTACTGAATATGTAAATGTTTGAGTGGTTTCATTTCATGTCATTTTACCAAATAAACAGGCGAGAACAGTGACTTTGTTGTCAGTAATAAAAATACAGACACGTCCTTTAGTCGTCTCCTCCTCAGTGAAGTAAACTTCAGAGCAGTTAAACCTTCCTCCTCCTCCTCCTCCTCCTCTCTCTCTCCCTGCTGCTGCACAACCTGCTCTCTCTCCCGAGTCAGTCAGAACGTCAGCGACTGGCAAACGCTAACACGGTGATCCACGGCAACAGGTGCCAAAGGGTCGTTGCCGGGGCAACAGTGGCACTTTGCATCAGCTACAGGACAGCGTTAAAGAGAGGAAGAGGCCGACAACACGGAGACTGACGAGTTCAGCTGAGTCCAGGAAGCAGAGACACTGAAAGCAGGGAAACCACAAATGATTTTACTGCTGTTACTGATAAAGTAATTATTGATAAAGCACTTCCCTTAAAAATGCCCCAAAAATAATCTTAAAATCCGTTTAAACCAAACATCTCAGGCTCATTCAGTTCTAAGTGAAGGAGAGGCAGTAATTAGCTTCATCCATTCATCAAAATAACCACATTTCATATTAAGAAATGCAAGAAAATAATGTTTTCTTTGCATTTTTTAAAAGGATTATTCCTTTAGATGTATTTTCAGAGTAAACACTTAAACAGGCTTAACAAGCTGACGTTAAATGATGTATGTGTTGGAGTGGAGACAGCTGAGGGTTTGTCTCCAGAGTGTGAAACTCTGATCTTGTTAAACAATAATTTCAGATATTTTCTCCATTTAAATTCAGAGCCACATCAGAGTTCAGTGTTTCCAGGTCTCTTTGGACAAAGCTCCGTCTCCGAGCTTCGACCTCGGCCCCTCGTGTCACCCCTCAGAAAACACACGGATTTATTGCTCAATCAGCCGTGTAATGAATCCTACCATCCAGAATCCCCAGCTAATTAACTGCACAGCAGGTTCCACTGCTAAGTTAAATAACTTGTGGCCGGCCCACACGGTAGCCGCCTTGGAGCAGAGCCAGTTCACTTAATTCCAAATAAATACCTTCAGCATATTCAGAGGAAACCAGAGAGACAAAGGCTGAAACGCTGCGCTGAGTTTTTCATTTACAGTGTTAATTGTCTTCACTTTGATGCTGCTCTCTCTCTGTGTGTGTGTGTGTGTGTGTGTGTGTGTGTCGTGTATGACGTTGTGTATTCGTGCTTTACGCTGGTTTGGCGAGCTGCCACTGCACCGCAGCCTCTGAAGTCCTGTTGAACACCCGGCTGTCACTGCGTTTATCATGGAGCCCCTCACTCTGTCAGTCAGTGACAGGAAATGGGGCAAATCTTGGCCCCGCTTCGCTGTTGAGCACAATGTTGGCAGCGTGACGGCGGTGTCTCACTTCACTGTACAAGGCCTGAAACAGAAACAGGTCATGAATTAGAATTAGAATCATATCGAGGCTGTATATGGACAGGACAATGGAGGAGTTACAGATGGAGAACAATGGAGAGGTTCCCAGTTTGACTGAATTGCTGCTGCTGCCACGGATCAGAGGAGCTGCACAGTTAGACATGTAGCCATAAGTCACCACAGTTAGTGTTAGAGATGTGCACGCATAATCGATAAGTCAATCGACTAATTTTTATTTAGGTGGGAGATTTATGTTTTACTTAATAGAGACGCGGAGCTAATGGTGTGTTTGAGTTACAGCGGAGGTCAGAGGTCTGAACTGGGAGTGACATCTCCTCTGAGTCGACGGCGTTCCAGTTGAGAAGTCTGAAAAACATGGACGCTCACAGAGACTTTATAGCTGCTCTTTCTGAGTTCAGACAACTTCAAAACAAATCTGCTCCATGTGAAGAACTCCTCAGCTGTTAATGTCAGATTTTAATACAAACACTTCAGAACGTTCATAAAGAGACGTTCAGATTTAAAACCTGGAACATTAAACCATGAAGGTGAACTGATTCAAACGTATCTCAGACTAGCTGTTGTTAGCAAACAGCGTAGCAACGTGTCCACAGATAAAAACTGAACAGTGCTATGTGTATGACTGACTTCATGATGCAGGATGAAGGACGCAACTAATCGACTTAAATTGGCTCGATTATTTAACTACAAGAAGGAATTAAAATCCTCTCATATCACTCTCTTTATTCGCATGCTCTTCATAGGAGCCAATCAACCTTTTTTTCCACATGTAGAGGTTTGTAGTGGAAATGTCTTCAGCATCAGAAACTTGTTGGAGAAATCAGTCCAAACAGCTATGTGACGTTCCCTGTTTAGAGGACGTGTGGTTTACAGCGAAGCTACAACTGCACAGATTCAGACCCAAAGCAGCCCTGTGTTATTTAACAGCTCTTTAAAGTCACCACAGCACCAACAAACAATCTCCAGGTAAACACAAGAACTTCAGGATATAAATCCAGCTTTAAAACAGTAAAACTGTCGCTGCACCGCCAGTCTCCAACACACAGGCTGATGACGGGAACTACGTCCTGTTTATTTAGAAAAATAAATAGATTCAGATCCACCACATCTTCCCCAGACCTCCTGCACAATTGTCTAATTTCCTCTCTTTAAACACAGGTATTCTCCCAGACAGCAGCCTGTGATCTCAGTATATTCAAACCCTGCAGATCCTCCTGTCGCCATGTTGCAGCGAGCGACCCACAGCGAGCTCCACAGCTCTGTGTTTAATGCTAATCATCTATTGTTTCTGCTGTCACATCCACTTTGTCGAGGAGGAAGAGCTATATTGAGCGTAACTTGATTATACTGTATACTCCCTCCACCCACAGCAACCCCCGCTGCCCCTCCACCCGGACACTCACAGAAACACTCTTTTTATCATCCAGTGTCGTACAAGAGTTGGATGATGTTCAGCCTTCACAGCAGTAATGTTACCAACAATGAAGGGTCAAAGGTCGACGTCTGTGTTTTTATAATGAGCCAATTAACTTAACAACTGTTTGACAGAAAATTCATCAATAATAATCTTAATAATCAGTTAAATGTTATTTATCGAGACAAAAAGCCAAATTCAATATTCAATATTCCTGCTTCCTGCTTTTCAATCATTATAAATTAAATATTTTTAGATTTTGGGAAACCTTCTGTATTTTGTTCTGTTCTCTGGCACTAGATTAATCAACCATCAGTTAATTGATATAAGAGTCTATAAATGTAATGATAATGAATATTAGTTCCAGCCGTACTGACAATAAATAAAGAGGTCCTTTGTTGTTTTCATGTTTTTTTTTCTTTAGGTTTTTCTGTTTTTTTTTCTCTCTCCATCTCCCGGCAACATTCATCACTGTACTCGAGCAGTTGGCAGGCGTAGCAAACTTCCCACCCACACAGCATCGCCGCCCACCCTCCCAGCATGCTCCTGGCCACTTACCACAGCCCTCTTAACCCTGATGGAGTAGAAAACGGGGGGGAGTGGGGAGGGGGCCTGAGCGAGCAAACACAGGGGAAAAAAATAGCTGAAGAAAGAAACAAACACAGTTTATATTCAGCAGTAATATTTCACATTTACAAACCAGTGAATCTGAGTCCTCCATGTTTCTGATCAGCTCACGTTCTGATCCAAGACTTCTTCAAAAATACAAACAAATCAAAAACTAAATCTGGATCTTAAATCGAGGCCATTTCCTCATGATGTTTTCTAAATGTCTGTTTTTCACACCTCTGTCACTGATGGCTTGTTTCAGTGTTGCTCTGCTTCTTTAGTCATTTAACGTTGCGCTGATGTTGTGTTACAGCCTTTGTCTTTGTCCTTTGACCTGAACAAACGTATCGGTTGTTTGTCCCGACCTTCAGAAACATCCTATTCGATCACTCGTCATCTGTCCCACCCTTCTCTTAACTCAGACTTTGTCACTCATCATACTACAACATCTGACTTCCTCTTTCACTCCTGTCATGATTCCTACAGCCACTGGACTGTGGGTCGTAATAAGCTGCTTGACGACAGTCTCTCTGGACACAGCTGCGATTCATGTGAACGTGTGATGGGGGGGGGGAGAAACCACCAGTTCTCTCAGCCCTGGTCTCGTTCTCAGAACTTAATTATCAGGTAGATCAAACTGATGTATTTTGGTCCCTTGGAAGCAAACAGACACAGAGCAACATAATCATCCTCTTGTTGTTGCGTTTGTGGTCACTGAATTGATCATACACCCAGTCTTCTTTCACCTTTTAGTTCTGGTTTGGTCTCCACCAAAACAATGAGCTCAAAGAGGCTCAGTTCTTCACTGTGACCGTCTCCTGATTCAGAATAAAACCTTTGCTAGTATTTTGTCTGTGACACATCCATCACCTTTCTGCTCCATGACTGTTGCTGCCTGAACTCCTCCGTCCTCCAGCAGAGATGATGTATGCAGCGCTGCGAGCCAACACCATCCTCAGCCCTGAGAACAGCTGTTTGGCCTCGGGGGTTTTCTCATGCCAGCCGGGGAAGTGAAGGTGCTTTTTGCAGCTGTTAGCAGGTGACTTGTAGCTACAGGTAGAATTAGCACCTGTGGGGCCATCAAACTGTCAGAATACCCTCCAGTGAGTCACCAGCCCAGAAAGTGAAACAGGAGTTTAGCTCCGTCACTGCTCATCATGTGGTCTGACATCTCTGATGGCCGTTCTCTGTGAGTGAATGGTTTTTATATAAATAAATGCTGAGTGACAACGAAACAACTGCCATCAGTTGATTGTCAGTTCACCTCTAGTGGTATCTAACCCTGCAGATAGTTTCATCTTTCCAATGTCCACAGCTTTACTGTCCTGGTTCGCTCTCTCCGCTCTCATAGCGTCGATTCCATCCACAGCAGGCAGATGTTTTTAGGCAAACAGCTGTAAAAAGCAGCAAACAGCAGACAGACTCAGTCAGAGAGCAGCTGGTGAACACAGTGCAGCGTTTAGCAGCTGAAGAGCCAGAGATTTCCATCAGGAGGTGGAGGAGACCAAACACAGAGCAGTTTTATATTATATCTTCAACTTAAACTCACCATTAGTGACACACAACTGAAACTTGGAGTCGTAGTTCACCTTTCGATTCACTCTCACTCTCACTCCTTCTCTACCTTTCTCTCCCTCTCTCTAGAATCAGTTTCTTTTCATCTATCATTTTCTTTCTCCCACTCTCTGTTGTCTACAACATTTTTCCATCCATCACCAAGTTTTCTCTTTTCTCTTCCACCCCCTCCCTTCCTCCATCCCCCCATCTCATCTCGTCTTGTCTGTCGCCTTTTCACATTTTTTCACCACTCATCTTCTGCTTCTCTCTATCCTTTCTTCCTACCCTCCTCCCCCTTGCTCTGTCCCCATTTCTCTTCGTTATCTTCCCTCTCTTTTTATGTCTACCATTGAACCCCCTCCCCCCCCATCCTCTCCATCTTCTCTTCCTTCAGCCACCCAACCGCAAGACAAATGGACGAATGCCTCATTGGTGATATATAGCCTCCTTCCTCCCCCTCCATCCTGCATCGCCTGAGGGGAGGAGGAAGTGGGGGGGTGTTCTGCAGCTACATATATAGAATCAGGCTGTTAAAGTAGTCAGAGTCAATTGAGTATGTACATGTGACATTATTGGCTCCTTTTCTCTGCTTCAGCTCTGAGAGTTTCAGTGGCTGTAGATTCTGCTGTCGGATCATTTTGTCTCTGGATTCATTGTCCTCAATTAAATCATCCATTAATTTGCTTAAAATAAGCTTTCTAATTTCACATGACACATATATCCCTTTAACACTTAGGCCTAAAAAGAGCGTTTACAGGCACAAATCAGATAAAAAGTGAACTGGGTGACATGACATGTTAAAGAAAGTGTGGACTGATGGATGAGGAAAAAGGCCGACTGATTATAAATAAAGTTTGTGGTGGTTGGAGAAGCACCTGGAAAATGTTGAAGTAGATGAATAAACTGGTTGGTGGATGGATTGATGGACAGGTGGAGAAAAAAAGTGATGGATGGAACAGCTAGAAAAAGACATAAATTAAGTGATGGGTGGATGGAGGGATGGACAACAGACTGGCTGATAGATGGATGAATGAATGGGTAGATGGAGGTAGAGGTGGATGAACCAAAACTGAATAACACTGGTTGAAAAAGGATGGATGGATGTACTGAGTGGTTGATGAAAGATGAACCGGGATTATGATGTATCAGTTGGTGACCGGATAGATGGATGAAATGGTTAATGGATGGATGAATGGATGGATGGATGATGCAAGTCTACGTTGGAGTGAGTAGAGTGATAGATGAACAAATAAATTAATGATGTGACTTGCAAAATAGCAAGATGAATGGATGGATGGATGGAAGAAAACTGAACAGATAGAAATGACTGGAGAAGACATAAATTAAGTGATAGATGGTTGGATGAATGATAGATGAAGGTAGAGGTGGATGGATGAATGTTAGATGGGTGAACTGAGTGGTTGATCAAAGATCAACCAGGATTATGATGCATCAGTTGGTCACTGGATGGATGGATGAACTGGTTGATGGATAGTTGGATGGATGGATGAACTGGTTGATGGATGGTAGAATGGATGGATGATACCAGTATAAATTGGCAGAGGAGAGATGGATGATTGATGGAGGGATTGAATGATTAAGTAGCTAATAAAACAAGTGCAAGGATGATGATGGATGAATGAATAAATTAATGATGTGATGTGCAAAAACAGCAAGATGGATGGATGAATAAATGGATGGATGGATGGAAGATTAAATGACACCACATGCTAATTGCAGAGATACAGTAGATGGTTACGTGGTGGATGGGCTGATGGAGGCTGAACGACAGGGGGATAAATGAATGGAGTGATGGATGGATGAATAGATGGATGATGACATTCTGGATCAATGCAAATAGTAAAATATCAGCAGATAATTAAATGTCAACAAATGAGAGGCCTCTCTCCGTCTCTGTCAGAGGTGAACGTGTCGGCAGCGTTGGAGGATCTTTTGTCTTTTTGATTCTTTTGTCTTCAGGCTGAATGAGTTCAGTCTGAAAATGTCACCGGTTGTTTGACTCCACTCCATCACCAGCTGCCTTTTCTCTGCCTGGTTTTGTTCTCCCGACGCCTGTTTGTTTGTTTATGTGTTTGACTTTTTAGCTTCTACATGTTTCATGCAAATTACACTTCTTCACGCTCATTCATCTGCTCTGAAACACTCCACAAGTTATTTTGTGCTGAAGTTTTTTACTTCCGGAGATGCTTTGTTCAATTCGCTTCACTCAGTGTTTTCCTGTATTCTTTCTACATTCTGCCTTTTTCAGAACTGGACTGTGGCTCTTGTTTTAATCTGTATGATTCTGGCTCTTCAGTAAAAACGTTCATCTGTGGTTTCTGGAAATATCCGCAGCCGCATCAACAGCATTCGTTAGTTTAGTCAGTCATTCAGTCATTACACTGTTTAATAGACGTGTTCCATGTACAGTCTGAGAGATCGTAGCGTGATTGATTGGCGATGCCTGCTTCATGTTAAACTGAAAAAATGTCAACCACATTCATCATCTCTGTCTTAAAATGTGATCTGTGTCCATGAACGTTATCCAGATAATAATTGATCCGATCTTTCCTTTGCTCCCGGTGTTTTTAACATGTTCTCCTCACTGAGATCAGATCTCCGTCCTCGGGAGGAAAAACCTGTGCGTGAGTGATTTGAGGTGACAGCAAATCAAAGACAGCTCTGTTAGTCAGGTCATGTTTACTCCAGCCTGAGTTCAGCTGTTAAAATGACACCTTCATGTCGCCTTAATGTGACTCTAATCCAACAATTAGCTCAAAGTCAAACAGTGCATTTGAAGCAGGATCAGGTGACAGAGCTGACGAGTAAATACCTGATATCTGTTGTGTTTCAGGGACTCCTCAGATTGACTGTGAGTAGTTTGTTTAATGGCTGACAGCCTGAACGGTGGCTGAGCTCTAGGACTTGGCGCTGTATCGATTTCGTTGTTTGGCATCTGAACAGATGGCTGAGTGAACGCTCCATACTGTAGCAGCTAATTGCACCATTAATTACATAATATTCAACACACTCTGCTTCCAGTGGGTTTCAGTTCTGACTCAGTTTCTCTTTTCCTCTTCTCACCTTCACAATCACCTACAAACCAGAAACGTTACATTTGTATTAATGCGTTTTTCCTGGATTCAGATCCTGAACGAGGTCCCAGCCTCAGACCAGAATTACCCAAACAATGGGAGTGAGATCAGTGTGGGCAGTGGTGAAGCAGATGGAGAGAAGACAACAACAGAGAGTGTGAATCAACATGAGCTCAGTTTTCATTCATATCTGAGTGTAAACCTGCCGTCTGCTCCCTCCACAGGCCTCTTACTACACAAGGTGAATCAATAATCAAACCATAGACGGATTGATCACCATTCACAGAGAACACAGATTAAAAACTGACAACCACAGGACAGAGAGCTGGGAGTTTATCCGGTGGCTTTGTCTCAGTTTCTGTCGTTGTTGGCTGCAGCTCTCATTGACTTTAAATGAAGCTTACTTATTTTAAATCTGACAAACATGGCCGTGTTTCCTGGTTCTGTTCAGAGCCTCACAGCTCCTGATTCAGGTTCAGAGAAAGATCCTGGTCTGGTTTAATCCAGAAACAGTTCACAGTGACTCAGACACAACCTGTTTATTTACACTGAACCTAAACCACCATCTTCCCCTGAACCTGAACCAAAGAGCTTTAGTCTGAACCACAGACTGGACTCTGTACATCCACCATCCACCCAGCACTTCATTCATTCATTCACATAAAAAGAAAAAGCATTGCATCTGAATGTAAACCAACCTGATGGTACATCTTATGTTCAGTACATGGCTGAGAAATCTCCTCCTCTAGGGAAGAATCCAGCTGCAGAATCAGGTTTCTCTGTTCCCCAACCGCTCCTCCATAAACCAGGTTTCTCATTTACATTTAACTGAAATCCAACTGTACATTTCAGAAGCTCATTTTTTGTGTTTAATTCCTGAAAAACAAACATCAGAACAGCAGAGCCACAGAGTAAAAACAGACACATTACCCGTCCAATAAAACACCAAAAGGCAAAACAACACGTCAGAGAAACAAACAAACGACCTGAGAAATGAGCAGAGACCAGACACAGACTGGATAAATCTGAAAATGTAATTCAGTTACAAACAGTTGTTCTGACTGAATATAAAGTAACTGAAAACTAAATCACATCCAAACTGACAACAGAGCGACTGGAAGGAAGTCAGCGCTGTAATATACCATCTGAACTATTATTACAGTATAAAATATTCAGGTTAAAATTAGCTTTCCTCGATGTGACGTCGTTTCACTGAAGCTCCTTTAACATCCGAGGAGGTTCGGTCACTTTTAAAGCAAAAAATGTTTAAATGCAGTCATGTATCCCTCCTCAGCCTTCCAGCCTGTGCTGAGGGAATAATTTATCACCACGAAGTCTCATGAATAAATAATGTCGTCAGATCTGAGAGCCAGGCCCCAGCAGCTCATTATTAATTCATTTACCCACGTCTCCCAAATTTATTTTCTGTCTTTGGTGACTTTTGCATCATGAATGTGTCATTTTTTACAGTGGACTACAGTATTTATAGTCAGGAGAAACAAAGTGAAGAATGTGTGTTGTGTTTACTGAACATGTGTGTGTGAGAGAGACTTTATTTATTTACTATAGTTCTGTCTCAGTGAGATGTGAGGGAGGGATCAGACTTCCTGTTTTGTTTACAAAACAACCTGGACCTCATCACGTGACTCAGAGGGAGCTTGTTCATTGGTCAGTTTTGGAAACCATCTGGTTCTGTACGAATTCTGTACGTATACATCTGTCACGTGTTTGTTCTGTACTTTTGTCACTTGTCCTTCAAAAGACAAAGGCCACATCCACACTTAACACAGATCATGTGACCACTCAAAACAGGAAGTAGATTGTCCACTCTGCAGCTTTGTGCTACAAACAAGGAAGAGAAATGGCAAAAACTAAGACCAGAGATTTCTTTACTTGGACTGACAATGAGAGGTGGAGCTGTTACTGAAAGTAAAATGAGTATGTGGCCAATCAGGGAAGGAGTACCCAAGTCACTTCCATTCTAAAAGTCTCAGTTTCTAAATGAAATTAAAACTCAGAAATATAAAACAGCACGTTGGCATAAAGGATGTTGTACCATGGTTAGTGTCTGACAGATGAAGACAGAGTGCTGTGGAGGGGTCGTGCTAACCTGGTGTGGAAACAGATCCTGTCAGGGATCCATCTTGGTTCATTCGTCCAGCTCGCTGTATCGATTTTCCCATTCAGGTCTGACCGAGCGTCCCCAGGGTCAGCTCGCCAAAAACAGGGTGAAAGACTCCCTGAGGGCAGAGTGTGTGAGTGACTCCTGCTTTTTAACATCTGTCCATGAAAACTGGTTAAAGGGGACAGGAGCGTTTTACCTGTGATTTATCTTCTGTGACTGATTCTGCACAGGAAGACTTTCTCTGAGTGTATTGGACTCAGGATCTGTTTTGTAAAGCTTCATTTTGATCTTTGAGACAAAGTTTGCTGGAATCAAAATGAATCCAGACAGTAAAGTTCAGAGGGGACCACTGATGCAGGATAGATGTGGTCGGTCAAACACTGATGGGAATGTTACACTAATGCAGCTAATGCTGTGGGAAGGTTTACGACCACTGGACAGACTGTTACTACAGGATGAACGTTCACTCTGCAGGTGAAAACCTTGTATCTGCAGCTCTTTGTTTCCTCCCATTTCTCACATGACTTCATCCTCTCTGTCCAACCTGGAGAATCCACCTGTTCAGTCCTGACGTCACGACGTAAATCCTGTTTCCTGGACCAACTTCTCTGAGTCTCTCCTGCTTTCAAGATGCTGCAGTGCTGTGTCCCGTGTTTTAGAAAATGACTGAGCCTTTTTCAAACGTGAGTGTTTCCTGTATTAATGTGGAGAGTTTATGTAGTTGGAGCTGAGCACCGTAAACAGGGAAAGTACGTCAGAAAATATTAAGAGACGGACGAACACGTCGTTGGTTTTGTTCTTTGGAGCTAAAAAATGAAAATCAGCAGAATTGCATTGATGAGTTTTTGGATGACAACAGCAACATGGAACCAGAATGTGTTGCTCTCTCTGCAGTGGCTGTAACTCCTGTAATGGACCTGTCATCTTTGAACTGAAACCACACGTATTTAAAGCTTTTCTCTCTTTTTTTTCTTCCTTTCTTTCCCTCGAACACGTTTCCTTCGCCTGTCATAAACATGCTACATTGACAGACTCACGTTCGCCTTCCCGAGCTGCTCCCCGTCCCCGTCTCCGGCCGTGAAACTCGGAAACAACTTCCAATTAACTGGATAGGATCAGTGCGCTGTCCTACCCGGCCCTGATAACATTATCCCACATCACGCAGCGCTGCCAGCGCCTGGATTATGAAATTAAAAAAAGAAGGAGAAGAAGAAAGCGTGGTGGAGGATGGAAGGAGAATGGCTGGGTGCTGGGGGATGGGAGAGGAGGATGGGGGGAGGTTGCCCTTGGGTGCTGTCGTTCGTCAGCGATTGTACGGTATATTTGGCCCTGTGTGAAAGGGAGGGTTATGTAAGATTTTAAAGCCCCTCCACTATCACCAGAACAGAGAAGTTCAGTCTGCTGGAGAGCTGCTTCAGCTTCCAGTCCAACGCTAACCACCCACTCATAAGCTCTTACGTAACGAGCCGCCGTTCAGGAGGCAGGTAGTGACGCTCCTCCACGTTTCACATGATGAACACAGCGGTGAGTTCTTCCTGTCCTCCTCACATGAGGGATTCTCTAAGACTGTGTTATGTTTCTGTTGGGGTGGAGGAGAGGGTGTTTGAGCAGCACTGATTTAAATCTGTCACACTGATTTATTATAAACTCAAGCTTCAAATTAAACTGCACCACACGACAAAATACATAAATAAGACAGAAGTTTATTGTTCTGGAGAAGCTCAGTATGTGCCATTAAATAAATCAATCTCTAATCTACAAGATGCGATCAAAATTTGAGCCTTTGACATTTGGACGCCCTCCCCCTCTTGAATTTAATTTTGGGGAGGAGGAAGAAGTCGCAGGGAGAATCCAAAGAGTAGAGCAGGTGGGGAGCGACGAGTGTGTCGGTGCGGCCAAAAAACTCCATTTGAGCCAGAAGTCGCCTCAGAGCGGTGCACGAGTTCACTGTGCACAAGCCAGTGAATGTCGGTGATGAAGACGAGCGTGATGCACCTTCTTCAGCCTTGGAGACAGCAGCACTTCCCTGCTGTCGAAGCCGTAGACACGTCCTCGTCCCGGACCTGTTGATGGAGATCCTCACAGACTTTGACCCGGTCACAAAAACACCTAAAACACGTGTGACATAAAGCAGAATACTGACTCTCACCTGTTATTTCATTGAACCGTGTGTCTGCACAGTCCATTCATACATGTGCCATCTAGTCTGAATCTAAAAGACACAGCTGTAAACTGACTGCACTGGTGAGGTTGTAAAAAAGGTGGATGTCGATGGTGTTGTGAGGGCTGTCGTGTGCAGCTGCTTTGGAAAAGGAGAGAGGAGAAAAACGAGATAAAGCAGCAATAAAAAAAAAGAGGAAGAGGAAAAACAAATGACAGATCATCAGTAACAGAGAGGGAGAGAAAAAGAGATGATGAAGAGACAGAAGTGTTGGAGCTGCTGGTGGAGGCAGAAATATAAACACGTGATCTGCAGCTTTTTGTGTGTTTCAGGATTGTAGTGGAGTAAAGGAGGGAGTGACCTTCTTCTTCAGCTCAGGATGAAGAAGGTGATCTGAACGTTGAGAAGAACGAGTCGACAGTGAAGGTTTCACACAGGCTGAGATAATCAACATATACTGTCACAGATCGTGACTTTAATGTCAAGGTTAGGATCTGAATGCCTTCAATACACGTGTGTGTGTGTTGGCGGGTGTGTGTGTGTGTGTGTGTTGGTTGTGTGTCCTCTCCTTGTCTGACAGCTGAATCTTTCCTTTATTCCATTAACGTGTCCTTGAGTCTGTTTCTGTATCGATAAGAGAAATGTTCTGCTGCCAGGCCCTCAACCACCAGAGGCCACGCACACACACACACACACACACACAACAGCAATAGAACAACAAACAGAAGAACAACATCCTGCAGAATAATGTAAAATACAATCATGCCTCTTTTCAGATTTCTGTGTCCTCGTCTTCTGTTGTTGAGGCCTCAGCGTCTCTTCAGCTGAATGACGACATGGTTTGAAAGAAGCAGGATAAGAGCTGGACCATGAATGTTCGTGACCTCTGACCTCTTCTTTGTTTGATCGATCAGAACAAACCTGATTAGATCTGTTGTGTATTTCTTAAGTTTTAAAACAGGTGTGTTTTGATCAAATGTATTTATGTTTTAGTATAAACATCAGCTTCCTGGAAGGATCCCTCACCTCAGTCTCCTTTGTCTTTGGAGCCGCCTGCGCCCTTTGGGCTGCAACGCCTGTTGCTCGAAAGCTCTTATCTCCTCCTCTCCTGACGTGCTCTGTTCACGGCTGCAGTCGTCCAACATTAGCTCAAGCTGCTGCTCCTACACCTGTGCTGGGAGCATAACTCAACCTGATGTGGCTCTGTTGTCTGGACAGAATGAGTTCTTATCAACATCAGATCGACCATGTCTTATATTTCTATCAAGGAAAAGTTGTTTCATGGCTAGTTATTGAATTGGTTCATCAGCCTTATGTAGTAGCCTGTCGCGGCTTCAGGGACCCCGAACTACATGTGCAGGAGCTCAGGTCGTTGTTAGAGGCTGATGGTGCTTGGCCCTTAAGTACAAAACATAAGGTGTAACAGGATAACAGCAGTAAGACAGGGCTTAAACACATCGAGTGATTTCTGCTGTACGAGCAGACAGGAACCAGGAAATGAGGAGAATCATTCATCAGGATTTTCTTACGTGATGTGACCTAAATGAAGCAGATAAATATGTGTCTGAGCCCTGTTTCTGTTTCAGACAGTTCTGAGGTTTTGTTCATCAACAAAATCTCATTAGTTTGAGATAAAGTCATTAGTTTGTGTGAGTGTCATCCAAACAGCCTGTGGAGTGATCCACAGAGTAGTTCTGCAGGACGCCAGAGATCTCGATGATAATTCAAACATTTATTTTATCATTTTCATTTATTTTTGTTGTTGCTTTGCTAGAACGGGCTGCCAGTGACAGCCTCCTCCCTCCTCTGTCACCTCATGTAGTTTTAATTAAAGACAGATTTAACTTCAGGTGGAACAAACGCTGACCAACATGTTTCTATGTGACACTCACAGCAGGAATCTAATCTCCTTTTTACACCTGGACATTGTTATACACATTTACAGTGAGTGTGTATGAACCTATGTTTTTATATACACACTACACACACTGATTAATGCTCTCCTGCACACACAGTTTACTGTCCCCACACAAGGTTAAGTGTGTAGCTTTTGTGTTTTTACATATGAACATCAAAATCCACAGAAGTTCTGCACAGCAAATGGATTGTCGTCCCGCTCGGCCTCGTCTCCCCCGTCGCCTCCCAGAATAAGCTGTGCAGCTCAATCTGCCGTCCCACCGCCCCGTCTCATCCTGGCTCTATTCAGTGCCGGAAAATATTGGTGTAGAGAAATGACACCGGGCGCTCAGTGAAGGAGAACGGGGAGGGATCCGCTTCAGAATGGAAATGCTGTTCTGGTTCGCCAGCTGCAGTAAATGTGGAGGATTTCATCTTGGTTGAAACTGGTGCAGTTGAACAGTTTATCAAATAGATAGAGTGTGTACAGGAACACGGCACAGGGCGTCACATTCAACACAAACCAATGAGAAACCAGGCTCAACCAGGAGTAATGGAGGCAGCTGCAGCTTCACTCACGGACACAGTCCGACTGTGAAGCTTTTACCATCATTATTCATTTTCAAATCTCTCTGCACTGCACAGACTCCATTGACAAAAACAGGAATTTTACCGAGCAGAACTCAGGAGCTGCTGGAATACCACTGCCTCCATCTGTTAGTGTGTTGGTGTTGTTGTGTGGCACTTTACTTATGTAGAGCATCCACTACTTTTCCACACCAAACAACAACAAACACACCAAATAGATGCCAAGAGACTTGAGGCCCAGGATGACACTGAGACCATGCCAGGCGCACCTGACTGGCTGACTGATTGACTGATTTGACTGTCCCACCCACACCCAGGACTCCGCCGCGCTTAGTGTCTGTATTGACGAATTGGAGGTGAAATCAGAACTCAACACTTTCTTTGAAGCTGTCCGCGAAAAAAAAAGTTTCCATTGTTCTGTTCTCCTCTAGGTCCAGCAGCGAGACACTGAAGACGCTTGTAGCATCACGACAGAGGAAGGAGGAGAGATCCTACGCTGTGGCTACATGCTCAGCTTCCCTTTGGCTTTGAGAAAACAATCGCATAAATCAGCAGGAACCATGGATTTTGTAATGAAATGTTTCAGGTGGTAAGCATTCTGCAGCAGCAAATGCCTCTGCATGTCCATGTAAATACAGGAGTTGATTTTCTGTGGAAGAAGTTTTGTGGTTTTTTAAGGTCTGTTTGGGAATAACTCAGGTTAAGGGCCTTTGCCCAGGGGCATTGTGCAAAGAAGTGGCCTTCACTCTGACTCTGTATGTGAGAGAACACAGAAGTCTTTTCTGTTGTGCTTTTCCATCTCACTAATGTTCTCCTGCAGCATTTCTACCTCTGGTGGGTGAGAAAAACTCCATCATCTCTGGAACAGAGGGCAGGGAAGGAGGGGCAACATATGTTTACTGAGTGTTTAGCTCTGCTGCCTCGCAGCAATAAGCTCCTGCATCAAACATTCACAACACCACCAACCAGCTGTAGGTGGAGTTTGGCCGTTCTCTGCTCAGCAGCTCTCTCATGTCTGAGCCAGGAGATTATTTTGCTCGTAAAACCTAAAAAGATCTGGTTTTGTTTGCACCTGTTCGATTTCATAAGAATCCTTTTAGGGAACCCTCCAGGAACCATTTTAAACACATTTCTGTCCTCTGGGGATCTTGAGATCCTTTTTATCAGGTTCTTTTGAGGAAACCTTTTCTTTAGTTTATTGCTTTTGTTTGTTGCGGTAGACCAGTGTGGTAATTAGAGTCTCTTTAGAATAAAAAGTGACGGCCCTACCCTATAGAATAAATATTCAAGGCTCTTTTGCTCTCTCTCTTTGTAGTATTGATCTCAGGAATGTGACTTCTATAGTGTTTCTTTTGTTTGGATGTGGATCCAGGAATTTTCATTGTGATAAAAGTCTCAACAGGCTTTCTCAAGAAAAATATGCCACGCCTGTCTCATTCTTGTGCTTACTGTGTATTCTGATTCAGAAATAACTTCTGTTCTCAAAGTCTTTTCTAAGTGTTGATTTAGTTTAAATGGACATTTATCAGTCGCACCTTTTCTTCCATCACAAACACACAATCAGAATAATGTGACAACATTTGTCAAGAAAATTACATTTTATATTTCTTTTGTTCCTGCTGGGCTGCTTTCCATCACAACTTCAGGTGACTTGTACATTGACTGAAAGGATTCATTCAGTAAGAGCAACATAAAAGCCCATGTGTGAATGTTGTAGTAAGTGAGGGTCTCGGGGCCAGAGGTCAGTGCTCTCAATCAACCCTTCCTATCTAGTTTCCACTAGCTTCCAGTGACCGCAGCCTGAATGAAAATGAGATTTACTCCTTTACAGCTCTCCTGCCTTCTCCTCCCTCTTTCTTTCTACTCCTCCTTTCATCCCTCACTCCCCACGCCACCCTTCCTCTCAGGTTTCATCTCTTTGCTCACCTAAATCTTTCCTCCTCTAAATCACCTCATCTCCTGTGTTTCTCTTTCTCCATCCATCGACTGAACAGAGCTTGTTGACGTTTTCTGTGTAGTCAAAGTGATTTTAGAGGTGATGTGATTTTCTGTCGCTCAGCAGCAGATTCTAGATCTGATAAAAGTTCAGCTCAAAATTAAAGGATTAATGTCAATATTTTTAGATTTTACTTGTTTCACCTGAGGTGTTTTTAACTGAATCATGTGGATGAAAACATAATTCCATAGACAGTCAGATGGGTTTGTGTTGAGACCTCCTCCATCACTTCTTCAATTCAATTCAATTCAATTAATCTAGTTTTATTTTATATAGCACCACATCACAACAACAGTCATCTCAAGGCACTTTTCATATAGGAGTGGTGTCTAGACCAGGTCTTAAAATAGGTATTTACAGAGAGAGACCCAACAAATCCCACCATGAGCAGCACTAGGAGACAGTGGAGGGAAACACTTCCTTTTAAGAGTGGCAGAAACCTCGCAGCAGAACTACCCCAGGGGTGGGAGGGCCATCTGCCCGACCGGGTTGGGTTAAGGAGAGAGAGGGGAGAGGGAGGGGAGAGGGGAGAGAATAGCGAGAGAAAGAACATAGCATAACACGTTCCTATCCTCTTCCTCCTCTGAGCCTGATGTAGCTGAATTCTCACATCACTCCTCCCTCTCTGCCACAGGGTCCTGTAATTTACTTCTCCATCTTTCTCCACTCAGGTCCTACTCCTTCTTCCATTTTCCATCCATCCATCCTCCCCTCCTCTAGGCTGCGATCTTAACATTTATCTTCTCTATCCTTCTATCCTTGCATCCCTTCATCCCTTAACTTCCATTTATTTCTACCTCCACCTCCTCTCTCCCTCCATCCCACCCTTCCCTGTGTGTGTTGTAGGCTGCTATCTCTCCCTCCACCCTCTCCACCCTCTCCTCCATCCATCCATCCCAGGTTGAGGTGTTGTCATTTACCTCCTGTAGAGGTGCAGTCTACTGCTGTGACCTTTTCTCCTGGAACAGACTGGCATTTATTTCATTGGGACACAGCTGGCCATCCATGAATATATACAAGCAGCTGCACACAGAACAAACACACACATGCACATGGATGAACAAAAGCAACACAAAACACACTCACACAGATGAGGTTTCATTTGTGGTTTTAGTCCCGGGGGAGAATGAGACCATTTTGAGATGAAGTATACAGCAGCCAATGGGAGTGCTGGCTTGATGTGGGTGTGTCAGGACATCAATCTGACAACAACCCTGCAGTGTTTCTCATGCATAGAAATCACTTTGGTGGCTCAGCCCAATTGATTTGCAACACCACCCCCCACCCCCCAAAAAACACAAAAAACAACAGATTCACATTGTTTTGTTGGTAACTCTTTATTTTAATCCTGTTCATTCTCATTCTTTATGAACACATTTTGAAGAAATCCTGAATGAAGTTTTCTTACATTCATCGTTATATCAAGATGAATTAGCTGCATTCAAACTTTTATCTATTTTAACCTGATGCAGACACACAGACACATCCAGACCAGACCTCACTAATGTCATTAGATGTCAGACACCTCCTGAACGTTTCATTGGTGCAGACTGAGGTATAGATTTCAGCCACAGGCCACAGATTGTATTTACTGGTTGCTTAATTAGAAATCGGATTCATTAGAGTTTCCATGTTGTGTTAGATTAATCAGTCCAGGACAGAGCTGCAGATCCATGAACCTGCAACAAGTCAGTTCACAGACACAACTCAACTGTGTTTCAGTTTCTTGCTAAGCTAGTGGCTTTAGGGAATTATAATGTTCAGGTCATGGCAGGATACTTCCACACCCTTAATGATTGATATTTAGCAAGTTAATGTCTCAATATGCTATGCTAACATGCTAAATGTTAATCAGTTATAATGAATACTGAATAATTATTTTCTTTGCACTACGTCTTGGCCTGATCATCAAAAGGTCATTATTCATTCAGCCAGATAATGTGCTGATGTTAGTCTATTTCTTGTTGGAAAGGTTGGTGTTTGTCACAGAGATGTAAGAAATCTGATGATTTAATAGTTGTTGTTTAGGTTGACTTACAACAATCTGTTCAGCAGTGTCCATTTTATCTAAGTTTGTTATTGTTTTTCCTGTTGCTGTATGGTGCCACAGAACCATTCTTAATTCTACCCACAAAGCTTTGATTGGTCGACTGTTTCTCCAGGTTGTGTAGGTCAACCTTCTGACCCATCAGGGATGGACCAGGACCTCTGGGGGTGTCTTGAGGATCCTGAGCTGAAGAATGACAGAGAAAGTGAGGATGGTTAGGAGGAAAAACACAAGACAGAGGAAGTCAGAGAGACAAGCCATGGACCATTTACTCCCCCCTCAGCTGGTCAGATTGATAGCAGTGCTGCTGGGTAATTTGTTAGGGGTGGAGGGGTTTGAAAAATGGAGCTCATTTAAATAATGGATGACCTCCCCTGCAAAATTGCAAAAATACAAAATGAGCGCCTGGACCGGCTGAAAAATCTGCCACATTGAACAGCTGTTTGGGCAGCTGCATGGCCTCGTGGTTTGATTCCCACTCACCAACTAACGTGTTCTGCTGAAGTGCTCTTGAGCACCGTAAACCATGCAGTTCTGTGTAAAGTCTCTGGTCAACTAATCAACCTGCCTGTGGCTTCCTGTTATTGCACCGTACTCGCCTGCTCATCTTTGTCCCGTCTGCACAGGAAATGAAACAGCAGGCTCCACCCGCCTGGTCAGGACCAGTTCGCACTGATCTTTCACAGATTATTTTTATATTGTCTTTTATTGGAGCTTCTTCATGAGAAAAGGCGAGGTTCACGTGTTTGATATCCTGGTGAAGTCAGAAAAGGAAGGAAGTACAGATTGGGAACAAAAACATGTTTCGATGGCATCTCTCTGACTCGGAGGAACAGGATGTAGAGAGTCTCAGAGGTGGGAGCTTATATGTAAATAACAAATTTCAGATACCCACACTGATCAGACACAACATTTAAACCACTGAGAGCTGAAGTGAATAACACTAATCATCTCATTACAATATAATGTTCTCTGCATCTGTGGGATGATCCAGAACAAGCCAGATCCAGATCCAACTCACAGGACCCAAAGGATCTACAGCTAATGTCCCAGTGTTAGACACCACAAGAGGTCCTGTCGGGGCATGGACACAGGAGCTGTGCATGATAATGGTTTGTTTTGGTCTAAACTTGCCCAGTCAGAGATAATCATGGTTTATTACTCCATTACTCTACATCTGAGACAGTTGAACACTTCGCTCCTTAATCAGCTTCAACCAGATCTACTTGATCAGTCAGATCTCATCCTCAGGGGCTCCCTGCTACCCACTGTTTGTCTGTTTGGGCGTCATGCTGTAACCATCATGCCACCGTATCTCAGCCTCTTCAAATTGAGAGCTTTGTGCATTAAAACCCCTTTGGCACGATGACGTGGCCCATGGAAAAGACTGAATGAAGTAATGAGCGATTGAATGCACAATAAGAGGACTGGGGCCGTTTGAGCACTTAGCCTTGAATTGCCCACCTTTGTCTGCGGAGCAAATCTGTCAGCTGGCCTCTAATGGACTGATGTAGGAAGTGGAGGAAGGGCAAGAAGGAAAGGAGAGGAAAGAGGATGAAAAAACAAGTCCTAACTGAAGAGATATTAATGTGTTAATGTGATGGTTGTGTGGTGACAGAACTGAACGCTGGAAAGAAATTCAGAGGAAAAGAGGTGAAAAAGAAGAGTCAGATTAGTCCTACAATATCACTTTAATAGAGGAAAAGGGAAACAAAAACAGAGGGGAAGGACAAGGAACAGTAGAGGACACATGAGAAGGACAGAGGAGGGGGATGGATGGATGAATGTAGGGAGGGTGAGAGGGAATATGTGAAGGGTAAAGACACTGGTAGGTCAAAGAGGAAATCCTCCACCTCTCTGGAGAGCGAGGTAATGACTTCCCCATTTCATTTTCCTTCTGCAGCCTGTCATTCTTCTCTGATTTAGAGATCATATCATGCTCATGTACAGTAGTTTACAGTTACTGTCCAGAATCAAAGGAAACCAAGGAAACTTTCTACAAATATTCATGATGCCCTGAGGTTGAATCCTGATCACTTTGTTTTATGACATTCTCATCAGTCTTAGCTATTCTGTGCCTTTATTGCTAATTAGCAATGCGCTAATGGTAAACATTATACCTGCTAAAGATCAGCATGTTAGCATGCTTATATTTACATCCTGCCCTGCCACTGAAGGCTACATCCACAGTTTTCAAGAACCTAAAATGGAGACTTGAGGAAACACTGCTGACCCCATTTTAGTTTGAAGACTACAGGCACTTTTGGAAACAATAGAGTGGTGTGAGTCCACTAACTTTCTAAGAAAGGCTTTTGTAGAAGAGCTCAGAGCTAAATGAAATGACCAGTTGGAAGCTTAGTGGTGGAGACGTTGACGTCATGTGACTGTGGTGTAGTTTGTAGGTTTATAGCCTAACATTAGCTTTTTGGCCCACAAAAATACATCATCCCTGCACCACTCTATTCACGATATATATCCTTCCCTCATTTGTCATGCTTCAATCACGTGACCCGTTTCAGTGATGAATGTCACATACAACAACAAATTACGAATTACAAGCGTTGCTGACCTTGGCGTCTTTGCCAGCAGCTGTTGTGGAGTTGCACAACCTTTCAATTTAATTTCTAATATTTTCTGCAGCTAAGCAACCAACTACAGCATGGTCAGTCAGATTCAAATTAAAAACTGTTTCAGATTAAAACATATTAGTGTGAATGTAGCCTGAATCTAGCATCACAGAGCTGCTAGCATGGTTGTAAACTCTTAGCTGGCGTTAGCACCAAAACCAGCTCTGCATTAAAACAATATGAATATGAGATACAGTAAATGTTCAAATGACACAAATCTTCATATTTACTCCTTTAAACTTATATTTGCAGCACAGGTGAAATACAGAAAACCCAAGGACTTTGAAGAGATGTGGAATTTACAGATCTGAAAAAAAGAAAATGTCCATACTGTACATATGTAATGATATAAGCAGTGACTGAAGTAATGCATGGACAAGCTAATATGTGTGTACTTGCCCTTTATATGTTTGCACACTCACATGCACGGTAGTTCCAGTACATATGGTGTGTGTTTGACTGTTTTAGCCACTACGGACAGTCTGACCTTAACCCAGCTCCCCAGTGAGTTCAGGAGAACGTTTCACTAACCCCCCCTCCCACCATCTGTGTGCTAATTTGTCATCCTCAGGTTAGCTGCCACCACACAGCGCTGCAGGGCAATTAGTACCACTGTTTGAGTCTGCAGCAGAGCGACAGGACCGGCCCACCCCAGGGTTCACAAACCCGGGGGAGAACCATGGCGTCCTTAACAGCCACATTTCCTCAGAATAATACACCATAGAAATGTTCTCTTTTGGCTCAAAGAGGCAGTAATTCAGGTTTTTACTGCCACATAACACAAAATGACCACAATATATCTGTGAGGGTTGATAGGGTTGGTAGTCAATAGCAATGACTGAACCATTAATGTTTAATGACCTCTGTGGCTCCCAGACTTCTCTTCCAGTCATGAGCTGATTCAGAACAAAACGTCCACACCAGGCGACTTGAATTCAGCCAAATTATCGGCCTTAAATTCACCCTGAGAATCTGACAGGGCTTCTTTCACTACACCCCCATCACAGTTACAGTTTGTCCACCCCACAGTGAGATCAACAAACCCAGTTGAGACTTCAGTATCCATAGCTGACAGCTTACCTGCCGAGGGAGTCGTGAGCTTTGGAGGTGTAATCACAATCTTCTTTCAGTTGCCTAACCATTACTACACCTTACTAATCACAGTCTTTCTGTAGCCTTAGTCCTTCTGTAGTTACCATATGTGGACATTTTATTCTGGATTTAATCTTCTGGACGTAGGTATTTTGGTACATTGGACAGGTAGAGAATGTGGTCTGTGGTGGAGCTAAATCAAAAGTCAAGAGAATCCCAAACTCAGTGGGAATATCAAATCAGTCCCTGAGTTACAGCAAATACAACTTTAATCTCTGCTAAATAATTACATTTTGAAAATTTTGAAAATCTCTGCAGATATTTTTTTTGTTTGTTTTTTGTGATGCCATCAATAAAGAAGGAACTACACAATCCCTACTGAGTGACCTTTGTAAAGCAGATAAAACAGAAATACAGTAACTCTTTTCGATACGTTTGTCTTTAGCAGCTACATAGCATGATTTAATGTTTCGAGGCATTTTAATTTTGGCCCACAGAGCAGAAAATACACAGCCTTTCTTTGTTTATACCTTTGCTTTTCCTCAAATACTCTCCTCGGTGGTGAAACATTCAGCCCTTATTCTGGCTCTGCCTAAATAAAGGCACTAGATGGCAAACTAGGCCACCAGCCAGGAGAGGCCGATCAATACCCAGATGAAGTTTTCTCTCTGCTGGAGGATCCATAATTCATACACTCTCAGGTGGTCCTGTATTTACTATCGATCAGAGGGAGGTAACAACAGCAGCATTGATAGGCCAGAGGGAGTCGCTTTCACATCTAGAAGGCAGCTCCTGTCACAGATGGAGAGGCTGGTTTCAGAGCAGAGGAAATGTTTTGGAGGTACCTCTGCCTGTCCTATGGCTTTATCTGCCATCATCAGTGAGTTTTCATTATCAATTTACAGGTTGGATATTTTTACGATTACAATTCCCAGGGTCCAAGGTGGTGCAAACCACTTATTTTGTCCAACCAATTTACATAGATTTTAGAAACGGCTAGTGCTTCATTTTATGTTTATTAGCCAATCAGTCGATCAATTAATTGACCACTTATGTCACCCCAAGCCCCTTCTCCTTCATGTGTATCCACCATTAGCAGTGACACTTTCTTTCTGTGGCAGCACAGCACCCTCTCCAGGTTATGCATCATAAAGCGATTCATGAACACTAATCTATGTCTAATAATTCGGGTATAAGTCAAAGCGGATGTGTTACCTGGATGCTGAGGTACAGGTAGAGCTGACAGATGGTCAACACTGGGTGGAAGAGTGTGTCTTCCTCCGTCTCAGTGGTTCTTTGAGACTTTTCCAGCTGGCTTCTCTTCTTCCTCTGTCTTTTCCAAGACACCTCAAGAATTTTTAGGAAACCCCATTGCCATATAATCCTCAGAACTGCTGATGCAGTGTTTTCAAAATGACAGTTGTGGGTGTTAGTGTATTGTTGGGTGTTTTCATTTGTACAACCCATATGATTTAAACAGATTCTTGACAGAAGGAACAACTTTTCTTGTTTTTTAATCCTTGAGTTCTTGCACATTCACAGCACTAAAACTTTGGTGTTATTACATGAGTTCAACACAACCAAATCTGGCTGTAGTATAATACCATATCAGTCTGTTCGATCACTACCTATGGTTATACTTTTTGGTCCAGTAGTAGTTCCTTTTTATTCTCTAAAAGAACAAAAGCAGAGGATTGACTGCCTGAAGTATTGTCTATGTAGGTCCTCAGTCATTCAGGTCATGGTAGTCTTAAGTGCTACAGCTGAGGTTAGGTTTCTTGAAGACATTTCACCTCTCATCTGAAAGGCTTCCTCAGTTCTAGAGGCTGGTTGGGGAGTCCCGGGTATTTAACCTCTTGGAGGTGGTCCTGAGAGTCATTGTCCCACCTTGTCGTCATGTGAGTCATTGGGGTCACATGAGCCCAGGTGTGAATCATTGGTGGGTCGTTGCCCCGAAAGTACTGAAGCTAAACCACACCAGTATACCAGACCTGAGGTGGCTGTAATGACAAACATGTACCCAGAGCGAAGGGCAGCCTGTGTTTAACAGTGATATCTGTGTTTCTTGTGACCAGGGGCCACCAAAGACATGGGTAAGATGCTGGGTGGGGAGGAGGAGAAGGACCCGGATGCAGCAAAGAAGGAGGAGGAGCGGCAGGAGGCGCTGAGGCAGCAGGAGGAGGAGAGGAAGGCCAAACACGCCCGCATGGAGGCGGAGAGGGAAAAAGTACGGCAGACCATCAGGGACAAGGTAAGAAAACACTCATCTGGTTTTAAAAAGACCTTAGGGTTCTGTCTTTAAGCGTTGCAATATGAGACTGTGGACACCTTTCACGATTTTGGTCTTGGTTACATCCTGCTAAGCAAACAGCTAAATTAACCTTTTTAATAATTATGTTATTTCTCATTCACCCTAATTTTCTATCCCTGTGTTCGTCACCTCTTGTCCTCTCTCTGCTCAGTATGGGCTGAAGAAGAAGGAGGAGAAGGAGGCGGAGGAGAAAGCAGCCATGGAGCAGGCCTGCGAGGGGTCACTGACACGTCCAAAAAAGGCGATCCCAAGGGGCTGTGGAGATGATGACGAGGAGGACGAGGAGAGCATCCTCGACACTGTCCTTAAGTTTCTGCCTGGACCTCTACAGGACATGTTCAAGAAGTAAAAAAACGAATCAAACGAACCCTAAATTCAGGGTCCAGTCTGGCCTGGGGTTAGGCTGCAGGGCAAAGGGTGGAGGGGGACTTTGTGTCAAGGAAGACAGACTGGGGGACTTGAATCGGTTGGGGTATTTGTAAGCATGAGGAGTTTGAGTGTAGATCTGGGAGATGTAGAAGTCACTGGGAGAAAACCGGATTTGGGTGGGGGGGTGGGGTTCTTGCCAAACTGTTGGAGGCTACACACTGCCTTTCTAGAAATCTTTTACTTTGTTCTTTTCTACTCCTCAACGACTGCGTCATTCTTCCCCCTTTAATTTGCCACAGTTGCTGTACAGCCTCTAAACTGCCACTTAGCACATTTCTTACTATTGGTATGTTTTTACACCCATTAAGATCAGACATTTTGATTGGTTGGCCATCAGTGATGACCAATGGAGAACAGTATTCCCTAAAGAAGGGCAGTGGACTCCTCTGTCCTCCTGACTTTGTGGTTTTTCAAACAGCAGTGCCACCATGTTTTCCAGTAGATGGAGCATGTTTTTATTTATTTCAGTGGGTGTTTTCTACTTTTATGAACCTGGTGTAGGTCTTTATATTAAAAAGAAATAAAATCAGCATTTGAGTTTTTAGGACATGTGCCTTCATATCATCTCCTCTGGCAGAGGAATTGTAAATGAGGGTTTCATTTCGAGTCAAACAGGTGTACAGTTGTTGGTAGCATGTAGACGCGTTCAAAGATACAAGATCAGACACTTTTGGAATAATGTATTTGATGTTTGGATGGCATAGCTGGTGTATTTTAGAGTTTCCAAGTTCAAACTTGGGGCTTCTGGAAATTCCAGACAAAGTTTTGAAGGCTTAACAGTCAAAAAACAAAATATTTTAAAAACAGAATTCACAGGATGCGAGCTTCCAAATATCTGTTTGCTGGAGAAAAAAGGTTTAATTTCCCTCCTACTTCCACCTCTAGTTTTACTGAAGATAGACTTTCTAAGCCTGTCAGCTGGTTAGAAAAGTAAAATCTTGAACACATCAAGAACTCATGTCAATATGTGAATTTTAAATCAAAGGAGTTTTGGAATCGACTCTACTTCTTCTCCACACAAGCAAATCCTTTAAATCCCATTTTCAAAAATAAAACTGTTGTTTTTGTCCAAAATAATAAATTAAACAAAGTAAAGGTCAAACCAAGTCATCATGATTTTAGGTCGTGTGGTCCTCATAGACAATCAAAGTATTAGCCACTGGGAAACAGTTGGGGTAGCCGGTATTGTTCATGTTGTCATTTCCTGTCACACCATCTGTGATTGGTTAATAGTGGGTTCTACATTAAGCACTTGATTATTTATTGCTATTAAGTGGCTCTTAATTTGAACTATTTATTCATATTTTCTTTTCCTTTTTCTTGTTTACACATGAATGCAAGTATCAGGAAATGCCTGGGTCTGATTTTACTTTCTGTGAATGTACTGCCAGTTTATTTTAATGCAACTGAAAATGTGATTTAATTCACATTTCACACTGAGCTGAACTTTCTCCTCATTGTTTAATGCATAAGTTTACTTTATCCATCAACGTTGAGACCAAAGAAATACTGGTGAGACCCTTCTATTTCTTTCGTCATCGCAGAGACAAAGACAGGCATGTCCAACTTGGTTTTTATTGTGTGTGTGAGGCCCGTTCAGCGTGTGCATGCATCCCAAAGACCACCGCTAAAATAAAATGATTACTCTCCTGTTTCTGTAAAAGTACTCCACGGCTGAATAAGACCAGATGATTTAATTGAAGACTGAGCCTGAGAAAACTGGTCTGTGAGTTGTCGCATCTCACTGCCTGAAGAGCTCCTGTAGAGCTGAGTATATTCTGCATCCTGCATCTCTTAATCCAACAAAATATCATTGTGATTTGTCATATAGCATTTAAGTAGATGTGCTGTAAATGGAAACAACCTCTATTTAGTGAAACTACCTTAATATATGGACATGTATCGATAAAACAAAGCATGTTGGTTATTCCTAAATGATCCGGTGGCTTCTCAGTGGTTAGTTATGCAACGATGTACGATTAATACATTGTTCCATGAGTTTGTAATTTAGAATACCTTTAAGGATTAATAAGACTAATGATGAAGTTGTCATAATCATTATAAGAACATTTTCCTTCTTTTCATTTTCTAGCTCAGATAGGATTTTTCACTAGACAAAGCCATATTGTTTAGATTGCAATAATTACTTAAAATGATAAAAAGAGAATATTTCAGCATTGAAAGTTAAACGTCTCATGTTTGTTTTCTGTAAAAAAAAAAGAAGAAGAAAGATATTTGCATATCTGTTTGTAAATCCTCACCATTCCTGTATCTTTAAACATGTATACTAATGTATACACAAAGGAATTGTTTGTAGAAGAAGAAGAAGCCATTGTTTTATCTGTCTCAGTGTACTACATGTACTGTAAGTGTGTGTGTTTCTATGTGTGTGTCTTTCTACGTGTCTGTGACGTGAGACCATGTTGTTGATTCATATAGTCCTGGTTTATACTACGTAAATGTGTCTTCGAACTACTTTGTGCACAGGCAGAAACTGGGGCGGCTCCCTGGTTGTGCCATGTCTAAAAAAAAAAGAAGAAATACTTAACACATTCCTTTCAAATGTTGCGCATGCAAATGTTTGGTAGAGAAGAGAATACACCAAATGTCAAGGAAAAAAAATAGACAATTTCCTGTTTCTGTAGGAGTCTCATGGCAACAGAATCTGTGCATTGGATCCAGAAAGATTAGCTGTGATGGGCCTGTTGAGTGTTGGATGTTCTTTGTCATCTGAGTGGAGGATTGATGAGGTTTAAGGCCGTGATCACACAGGATCTTGGTTATCAGCTGTGGGTGTCGCTACAACAAATTCTAGCTGTGTCTAACTTCATAATATAGTGGGTTCACACTCAGAGATGTCAGACTAAATTCACTTGTTTTGAACACAGCAATTAAAACCATATGACCAGTTTAGCACAGTTGCTAAAGCAGGTTCCTTCCAACAGATCACAGCTCTGACATCTCAGTTTCAGCACATTTTCACGACTGTTAATTCCAGTTTGTACAAGTTAACGCCTGGATTTCTTGTAACAATACCACAAATTTGCAGTTTGGTTTGGACCAATCTGTTATCTGTGAGGTTAAAGCAAAATGAACACACACATACACTGATCAGCCGCAACACACACACTGACATTGGAGAGTGCTGTTGCCAAGGCTAAATTGTCAGATGAAGATAATTTGAACTTGTTGATTCTCCAAACGATCAGCAGATTAAACTCATCCTCTGTGATCACGGCCTGATGACATCAACTCTAAGATGAACTGAAGGCTTTTAAAAAGAAAATGGGGGACGTGCAATTAAAAAAAAAGAAGAGATACTCTATTTGCTTTTTTGGATAATCTTGGTGTAGTACTAAAAACTTTTCTCCATTTTAAGTACATCATGCTAATTTTCATGTCTCTATATCAGAGACCAACCTGCAGAGAGATTTATTTTAATGCAGTCGCACTGCTCATCATCATAAACTACTCACCCACGCTGGAATAATGCATGAGCACCAGCCACGTAGGATAACATGGTTGCAGTGCAGAGACAGAGATGGTAATGAGTGTTTGAGTTATCTGAGGAGAATCACTTTGACTTATTTGATTTATTAAATCAACACAGGGATTCTTCCTGCACCCAAGGCCAGTCCAGTTTCACCTACAGCGCATGGAATAAGCTTTTTCAAGCCTTGTATCCCCCCGGGTGGATAGGGAAAAAGAGGGGGTACATAAATCCTGGACTAGTCTTAATTCATGGGCCCTTCATGGAAACTACAGCCATACATCCTCTGTATGTAAAATAGTCTCTCAGCGGGACTCGTCTCGAGGCGTCACAGCATGTGAACTGCCTTTGAAAAGGGCTATTACCATGTCATCTGTATGTGAGGTTAGTGGTAACTCATCTGTCGCATCTGTGCTTTGTCCTGATGTGATGTGTTGTTGTTTTAACTCACTCTGGTTGCATGAGATACTTCAGTGTGGAAAACTGTGTTTGTAGAGTGACATGTTGTTTTCAGAGCCACTCTGGGTTCTCAGATTAGACCCAATCCTTGGTTTTATCAACAACAGCGTAAAAGCGAGGAGTTGTTTCTTTGAGTAGGGGGTTATGAACAATAAGGATTATTTAACATGGAATATATAAACTGTATTCCTAACACAGGAGTAGATGTGGATGAATGGAAGAGATAAAAACCATGAGTGTAGATTTTGAAATGAAAGGCCTCAAAGACATTAAACAGCTACATCAGATCTTGGCTGGTGTTCCTCTGAAACGTCTTAACTCAAACGCTACCACTCAAGCTAAAGAGACTGCAACTGAAAATAAAAACTGGATTATCAAAGCATCTTCTGTTGTCAGGAGCCCAGAAACATCCGAGAAAATATCCGAGAAACAGGCTTGGCTCAGAACTGCCATTTAAAACACACAGCTCATCACAGTTCCCTCAAAAAAAGAAATAAAAGAAAAGATTCTCCATTAGGTTTGGTGATTTTCTCATTAATATATCAACACAAAATAATTTATACTGGCAGTGTGAAAAAGATATACCATAGATGTTTACCTAATAAATAGAACTTTTCAGAAAATTTCAGAATAAAAACATTCCTTAAAATGTTATTGTTCGAGGTTGGACGCAGTGACGATGCCATAACACTTGCCTTTTTCTAACATTTCTGTGTAAACATATGAATATTATTGCAACTGCCCTGCTGAATCCTGCCAATAGATTTAGACATGTTTTACCGTGACGTCGCGTTAGCTTGTCTCATCGGCACGTTTACTTTCCCTCCAGGAGAAGTTGAGATTTTGGTGAACTCTGAGCTGTGAGCACAACTTTTACTGTGAAGAGAAACTCTTTGAATACATTCCAGTCTTTTTGGCATTTGCACTAGAATATACTGAAATGTTATGTTGTCAATGTTATGGCATCTAAGGCGTAATCACTATCAAATGAACAGTAAAGTTGAAAGGCATGAGAGGTTAAAAAAATAATAAAAATTGTCCCACCACCATGAATCATGGCGTTCAGTACCTGGCAAGGTCCCTTAAGATTGTTCCAACCTACACAGGTTTGCTGATGATGTGACTGTATACACATCATTACACCAGCTTCAGTCACTGGCTGGTGAAGCAGCTGGAGGCCCAGTGTGGGCCTGGTCACAAGAAAACAGTGAAGAAAATAAGTGAAACAATTAAAAAATAAATAAATAAATATAGCAGGGACAAACAACTGAACAAGGGATTAATTTTCATTCCTATAACTGAACCGCGAAGGTTTTTCTTTTTAATTCAGGGTGAAAATAATTTCAGGGTGCAGAGGTTAAGAATGTAAAATATGAGTTCTTTTGCTAATTTTTCCTTAATTGCATGTCATATACTCTATGTGGAGCCCAATCACTGTAAAACTGTCTCATCAATGGAACTGAATCATTCTTTTTGGAGATTAAATGCATAACACTAATAAAAAGGTTTCTAAAAAGCTCACCTCTGTTTTTATTCTCTGGTTTGCCCATCTTCTACTATTTTTGCTGACTTTCAGGTAACACCTGCTCTTTACTGGATTTGTAAGGTTTATTCAAGATATAAATGTTCAGACATCAGAGTTTTTAAAAAATGGATTTCCTAACTTGGACAAAAAAAGTGGTGAATCGTCATTCTGTAGCACTAGAAGGTCAAGGGTGCTCTCAAAAAAACGTTTAAGCTCATAGATGAAAATTGGTCTAGTTTTAGGATAATTGGGCTACTTTTTGTCCATCAAAACTGGCAACATTGGTTTTGAACCAAGTGACATAACTAGAATAATTCCCAGTTATCTGTTGCTTGGTATCCACCACCACCCACAACACGGCTGTTGTTTCAGTCGATGAATTTGGCCGTCACCAGTTTAAGATTATCAGTGTAAACACTGTAAATGAAATAAAAATAAAATGCAACTCCAAAATCCAACAATACCCAATACACCTGAACGACCCGCGAGGGCGTCTCGCGCATTTGTAAGCCTTAGCAAACGCATGGGTGGGAGTGTATCGAACCGTCGGACGTCGTGGGTCACGTGATGTTTTAGAGAACGAATCGAGCCGAAATACAAAGCTTCACTTCCGGTTTTGCCCTATTGTTGACAGAAACCTTGGCGCGTCAGTGTCACGGCTAACAGGCGAACAAGTACTATCAGGAGTCTTAGAAATTTGCTTGTCCTGGATTTTACTTCCTTCGGAGCCAAACAACAACAGAAAGCCGCCGTTAAACATCCGGACACCTACGTTCATCCCCTGGAGTCGAGTGAACTGCAGTTTATACTGATACAGACACGAGGTAAGCAACAAACAAAGCTGGTTTATTTACAGGAGTGTTTACTCGGGATCATTTCGGTTCAATGAAGACTTTTTGTTATTGCTGTGGATTTAGTTTACTTTAAAGGTTGTCGAGACACCTGTATAGGTAGGTATAGAAATTTGAACAGCAGTGATTCCGGAAACAGTGAGGCTCTGAGCTCCCATTGGTTCATTACCGGAAACTTCACTCAGCTCACTGGCGACATCTACTGCTCAGGTTAATGTGTAGCAGCCAACACATTCATGAACTTTTTAGTATCAATAACAGGTCAGCCCAGCTGCTTACCACTGTGCTTTTCATTATATCACTGACTCATTGAGGTGGTCACCAAAGCATTTTGAATATATATAAATACCCTATATAAGTCTAAAGAAAACTGGTCGTTGAAGCACAGAGCTGAAGAATTTGTTGTTTAATATTCCCCCAGTGACTGAGCTGGTTAATTAAAGAAATCTTCTGTTTAATTAAATAGTTTGCTCCATGTTCCAGGGTATTAATAAAGTAAATAATAATTAATCACAGAAGGCACAGTCGACAAATGTATTTTCAGTGTGTCTGTGTGTTAACAGTTGATAATGTTACAGTATCCGAGACATACAGTCACTCTACTGACAAGTTTCTATGCAACAACATCAGGGACAATGGATGGAGATGTTCATTATCCCTGGAAAGAAACCTAGTTCCTGTGATTTACATTGAAACTGCAGGAATAAGACAGTTCACACTGTTACTGTGTGTTTAACGCTGATTAATCAACATTGCTGAGGCTCTGTGTTTGACGTGTGTTTAGAGTTTCACTTTAAATGTGTGTGTCGGTGGCTAGCTGTTTGTATATGATACAGCTTATAGAAATTACCATATATTCCCGTTAGTTCCCTAGTGACAGTTGATGGAGGAGCAGACTGATGGACTTGGATGGAAATTGTGCCACATTGTTGTGCTTATTAATGTTTTCAGAGAGCAGGACTGCTAATGTTACAAATACATTTCAGATTGAAGTCCAACAACGTGACAGTTCAACGACACAGTAGAGTGGCGGGGATGTACAGGCCTCAATCTTCAGCGATTATCACAATTGATTAATTATTTCATCTATTAAGTTTCAGAAAATAGCGAAAATTGTCTTCCTGTTCACGCTGTCCTGCACAAACTGCTGTGTCTCTGTGCTGCTGCTGCGTCCCTCTGTGTTTTCTAACTGATGAATTACCAGCGGTGATTTGCTCTTTTACAGTCTTGTTAATCCTGAATGAAAGACTCGCTGACAGATTAGTGTGTGGGGGCTGTTTGTAATTTCCAGAGACCAATAGACTTTTCTTGTTCCGGGGCTTTTGAATGACAGACGGCAGAGAAGAAGTTTTAGTGTATTTCTGTCTCCTGAGGGAAACTCAACACGAGGCATTAACATGTGGAAGGAGAGAGATTAGCTGTTTGTTTCAGCCGACGGTCACATTTAACGGGGACGCAGTAAATGCCAAGAACAGAGGTTGTATAATAGTGTGTATATGTGTGTGTATATGTGTGTGCAGTTTCAATCTGTTTTTCTGAAGGCAGACGTACACACTGTGTATTTCAGAACAGGTATAATTATATTTTCACTGTTTCTGCTCAAAGTAACATCACAAACAGACCTATGGGGGAAAAAAATCACATTTCTGTTTCTGTTTTTTATCATTAAATGTGAAATGTGACGTGATCAACTTTATTTTTCATCTGTAAAATATCCTGTCAGCGCGTGTCAAGGTCGGTTTAGTAGAATTTTATCTAAAAAATTAGTTTATATCAGTGTTTGTGTTTATTCGCTTCAAAACTCCAGTATCAGTCAGATGACACTACCACAGAGAAGTAAGTCATCTGTGATTAATTATTATCAATGTAGGTATGCAGTCTGCTTCTATTTGACCAAACCAACATGTCTGTTGTTGTGTCCACTGCAAGTTTTGCTTAATGGTACTTCCTGTAATAATAAATTTATTATTATAATTATTATTTAAACAACACCTTTCAAAACATAGTTACCAGATGCTTGAAAATGAGTAAGATAAACAAACAAACAAAAAAACAATGTATACATTCGCAACCATTAGATACAGCATTGACATAATAGTAGCAATTGACCCTGTCTTTGATTTCTTCACGGGCATAGACAAATCTAAAAAGACTCATTAGAGCTCCGCTTTAGTAAAGGAAAGACATATGGGTCAAGATGAGGAGGCTGAGAGAAAAAGAAAGAGAGTAGGTGATGAGATGAGAGAGGCGGAGGACATACTGCCCACTGTGTCCTGGATGGGATTAGCATCACAGAAAAATATGTTCTTAAGTTTTTAGAGTGGAACCTATAGGCTCAATATAACAACATTACAAACCAGATATAATTATAGTGTGATAATATAGTGTTATGGTATAAATATACTATGGTATAAAATACAATTATCAGAAACGCAGATAAAATAAAGAAGGTGAAATCATTTTATTTTATTCTTAACACACTTTGACAGGATAAACGTGAGGAGACATACAGAGGGAGAGCTAGAACAAAGAGTGGAGGATGGAGAGGGAAATTAACCGATAGAATGTCATGTTAGAAATGGGAAGATTGAAGAAAGACAAGGAGATGACAGGGAGCAGGTTCTGAAAGTAGTGAGACAGAAAAGAAGCTGAGGAAAGGAGCGCAGGGGACATAAAGGAAGAAAATCCTCCCCCACTCACACACACTGCCATCACCTGTTATCAATAGGTGATGCTATGACTATGACTTGCTTATTGGCATGTAGATGTCTTCAAGCTGGGAGTTTTAAAGTTTGGGCTAGATTGGACAATTTATCTGTGAGTTAAAACAACTTTCTCCTCCATGGCAAAGCATCGAAATTCATTTCAACCTCCACAGACACGACCCTCAATGAAAACTGAAAAGCTTCACAATTTCACATCATCAGTGTCTTTAAGTTGCACTGACCAAATTTGAAGTAGATCTGGTAAAGTGTCTTGGAGGAATTTGTTCAAGTATGAGTGCTGAAAATGGCCAAAAATACATAAAAAGTTCTTATTGAATTTAAATAGTGGGCTTTGTTAATAAGTTATCATCCAGACCTTGGTATTTAATGGAATTAGTACTGAATATAGTAAAAACGGATTAATCGTGTCTGTTAAATCAAAAAGCAAATATTTGGGATTCTTGGTTTTAAAAAAAATAAGTATCAGAATAGTTGTCAGTGTTTTGTCTGTGGACAAAGTGACTCTCCTCACCCTCTCACCAAACAATATCAAACACATCAGAACCAACAAATGCTCTAATGTTTGTTAAATGTTGTGGTTCAGCTGTGATGTTAAATATTTATATGTGTTTTCATGGTTAAACTGTTGATAAGGAATAGGTAGTAGTGTATTGATCATTTTCCTTTAAATGTTTCTCTTTGATTTCCTCCAGGTTTCACCACTTCTTCCACAACATCGCCCACAATTGCCGAGAAATCGTCCATGATCGGAGAGACATTGTTGAGGATGAGAGAGTAGGGCGTCAAAAACCATCAAAAAATGTTGTAGTATAGTAAGGTGTCAAAAACCATCAAAAAATGTCATAGTATAGTAAGGCATGAAAAGTGGACAAAAAATGTCATAGTATAGTAAGGCATGAAAAGTGGTCAAAAAATGTCATAGTATTGTAAGGTGATAAAAACCATCAAAAAATGTCATAGTATAGTGAAAAGTGGTCAAAAAATGTCATAGTATAATAAGGCGTTAAAAACCATCAAAAAATGTCATGTTATAGTAAGGCATGAAAAGTGGTCAAAAAATGTCATGGTATAATAAGGCGTTAAAATCCATCAAAAAATGTCATTATAGGGTGTCAAAAACCATCAAAAAATGTCATAGTATAGTAAGGCATCAAAACCATCAAAAAATGTCATAGTATAGTAAGGCATCAAAAACCATCAAAGAAATTCATAGTATAGTAAGGCATCAAAACCATCAAAAATGTTGCATAGTAAGGTGTTAAAACCATCAAAAAATGTCATAGTAAGGCGTTAAAAACCATCACAAAATTTCATAGTATAGTAAGGCATGAAAAGTGGTCAAAAAATGTCATAGTATAGTAAGGTGTCAAAAACCATCAAAATATGTCATAGTATAGTAAGGCATCAAAAAATGTCATAGTATAGTAAGGCATCAAAAACTATCAAAAAATGTCATGGTATAGTAAGGTGTTAAAAACCATCAAAAAATGTCATAGTAAGGCGTTAAAACTATCACAAAATTTTGCTAGTATAGTAAGGTGGTCAAAAACATATAGTAAGGCGTCAAAAACCATCAAAAAATGTTGTAGTATAGTAAGGTGTCAAAAACCATCAAAAAATGTCATAGTATAGTAAGGCATGAAAAGTGGTCAAAAAATGTCATAGTATAGTAAGGCATCAAAAACCATCAAAAAATGTCATAGTATAGTAAGGTGTCAAAAACCATCAAAAAATGTTGTAGTATAGTAAGGCATGAAAAATGGCCAAAAAATTTTATACTATAGTAAGATATCAAAAACCATCAAAAAATGTCATAGTATAGTAAGGTGTCAAAAACCATCAAAAAATGTCATAGTATAATAAGGCGTTAAAAACCATCAAAAAATGTCATGTTATAGTAAGGCATGAAAAGTGGTCAAAAAATGTCATAGTATAATAAGGCGTTAAAATCCATCAAAAAATGTCATTATGGTTTAAATATATGGTATAAATATACTATGGTATAAAATACAATTATCAGAAACGAAGATAAAATAAAGAAGGTGAAATTATTTTATTTTATTCTTAACACACTTTGACAGGATAAACGTGAGGAGACATACAGAGGGAGAGCTAGAACAAAGAGTGGAGGATGGAGAGGGAAATTAACCGATAGAATGTCATGTTAGAAATGGGAAGATTGAAGAAAGACAAGGAGATGACAGGGAGCAGGTTCTGAAAGTAGTGAGACAGAAAAGAAGCTGAGGAAAGGAGCGCAGGGGACATAAAGGAAGAAAATCCCCCACTCACACACACATGCCATCACCTGTTATCAATAGGTGATGCTATGACTATGACTTGCTTATTAAGCATGTAGATGTCTTCAAGCTGAGTTTTAAAGCTCAATAGATTGACAATTATCAGAGTTAAAACAACTTTTCTCTCCATGGCAAAGCATCGAATTCATTTCCCCACTTCCAGACACGACCTCAATGAAAAACTGAAAAGCTTCACAATTTCACATCATCAGTGTCTTTAAGTTGCACTGACCAAATTTGAAGTAGATCTGGTAAAGTGTCTTGGAGGAATTTGTTCAAGTATGAGTGCTGAAAATGGCCAAAAATACATAAAAAGTTCTTATTGAATTTAAAATAGTGGGCTTCTTGTTGGGTTAACAAAAGTTATCATCCAGACCTTGGTATTTAATGGAATTAGTACTGAATATAGTAAAAACGGATCAATCGTGTCTGTTAAATCAAAAGCAAATATTTGGGACTTTGGTTTCAAAAAAATAAGTATCAGAAGGTCAGTGTTTTGTCTGGGACAAGTGACTCTCACCCCTCTCACCAAACAATATCAAACACATCAGAACCAACAAATGCTCTAAATGTTTGTTAAATGTTGTGTTCAGCTGTGATGTTAAATATTTATATGTGTTTTCATGGTTAACTGTTGATATGAATAGGTAGTAGGTGTATTGACTATTTCTTTAAATGTTTCTCTTTGATTTCTCCAGGTTTTCACCACTCTTCCACAATATCGCCCCACAATTGCCGAAATCGCCCATGATCGGAGAGAGACATTGTTAGATGAGAGAAGCCAAAAACCATCAAAAATGTTGTAGTATAGTAAGGTGTCAAAAACCATCAAAATGTTGCTAGTATAGTAAGGCGAAAAGTGGTCAAAATGTCATAGTATAGTAAGGCAGAAAGTGGTCAAAAATGTCATAGTATAGTAAGGTGTTAAAAACCATCAAAAAATGTCATAGTATAGTGAAAAGTCGTCAAAAAATGTCATAGTATAGTAAGGTGTTAAAAACCATCAAAAAATGTCATAGTATAGTGAAAAGTGGTCAAAAAATGTCATAGTATAATAAGGCGTTAAAAACCATCAAAAAATGTCATGTTATAGTAAGGCATGAAAAGTGGTCAAAAAATGTCATAGTATAATAAGGCGTTCAAATCCATCAAAAAATGTCATTATAGTAAGGTGTCAAAAACCATCAAAAAATGTCATAGTATAGTAAGGCATCAAAAACCATCAAAAAATGTCATAGTATAGTAAGGCATCAAAAACCATCAAAAAATGTCATAGTATAGTAAGGCATCAAAACCATCAAAATGTCATGGTATAGTAAGGTGTGTTAAAACCATCAAAATGTCATAGGCATGCTAAAACTATCACAGCCCTCTATATAGTATAGTAAGGCATGAAAGTGGTCAAAAATGTCATAGTATAGTAAGGCATGAAAAGTGTCAAAAAATGTCATAGTATAGTAAGGTGTCAAAAACCATCAAAATATGTCATAGTATAGTAAGGTGTCAAAAACCATCAAAAAATGTTGTAGTATAGTAAGGCATGAAAAATGGCCAAAAAATTTTATACTATAGTAAGATATCAAAAACCATCAAAAAATGTCATAGTATAATAAGGCGTTAAAAACCATCAAAAAATGTCATGTTATAGTAAGGCATGAAAAGTGGTCAAAAAATGTCATAGTATAATAAGGCGTTAAAATCCATCAAAAAATGTCAGGCATCAAAAACCATCAAAAAATGTCATAGTATAGTAAGGCATCAAAAACCATCAAAAAATGTCATGGTATAGTAAGGTGTTAAAAACCATCAAAAAATGTCATAGTAAGGCGTTAAAAACCATCACAAAATTTCATAGTATAGTAAGGCATGAAAAATGGTCAAAAAATGTCATAGTATAGTAAGGCATCAAAAACCATCAAAAAATGTCATGTTATAGTAAGGTGTCAAAAACCATCAAAAAATGTCAGGCATCAAAAACCATCAAAAAATGTCATAGTATAGTAAGGTGTCAAAAACCATCAAAAAATGTTGTAGTATAGTAAGGCATGAAAAATGGCCAAAAAATTTTATACTATAGTAAGATATCAAAAACCATCAAAAAATGTCATAGTATAATAAGGCGTTAAAAACCATCACAAAATTTCATGTTCTAGTAAGGCTTGAAAAATGGTCAAAAAATGTCATAGTATAATAAGATGTCAAACCAAAATAGTATATAGTAAGAGATGTCAAAACCATCAAAAATGTCGTAGTATAGTAAGATGTCAAAAACCATCAAAATATGTCATAGTATAGTGAAAAGTGGTCAAAAAATGTCATAGTATAATGAGGTGTCAAAAACCATCAAAAAATGTCATAGTATAGTAAGGTGTCAAAAACCATCAAAAAATGTCATAGTAAGGTGTCAAAACCATCAAAATGTCATAGTATAGTAAGGCATGAAAGGTCAAAAATGTCATAGTATAGTAAGGTGTCAAAACCATCAAAATGTCATAGTATAAGGTAGCGTTAAATGTCAAAATGTCATAGTATAGTATGTGCGAAAAGTGGTCAAAAGTCATAGTATAGTAAGATGTCAAAAGTTCATCAAATGTCATAGCAATGAGGTGTCAAAAACCATCAAAAATGTTGTATAGTAAGGCACAGCAATCATCAAAAACATTAGAGGTAAGGTGTCAAACCATCAAAAATGTAGTATAGTAAGGCGAAAATGGCCGCAATTTATACTATAGTAAGATATCAAAAGCCATCAAAAAATGTCACGGTATAGTAAGGCATGAAAAGTGGTCAAAAATGTCATAGTATTGTAAGGTGTTAAAAACCCTTTCAAAAATGTCATAGTATAGTGAAAAGTGGTCAAAAATGTCATAGTATAGTAAGGTGTCAAAAAACCATCAAAAAATGTCATAGTATAGTAAGACATGAAAAGTGGTCAAAATGTCATAGTATAATAACGCATCAAAAACCATCAAAAAATGTCATAGATTACTGTGTGTTCAATGTCAGAAATGTCACACTGTTTCAAACCTAAGGTAATTTGTCTTATGCTGTCAAGAAGAGAGACATTTGAAGGACTAATAAACTGTTGTTTTCTTCCTTAATTATATTTGGAATAAAGTTTCAGGACTTGAAGCTTTGGACAGTTTCTGTATAAACATGTTTTGTCTCTGCAGGAGGGAGAGAAGACGCATCACCTGAGTAGTTAAATGTTCTATAAGTATATCCTCATGTGCTCATTACTACATTAAATGTGGGGCAAAAGAATAAAACAAAGTGTCTCCAAGTGGTCAAACGTGTCATTAACTTTGCTGTGGGCTGTTAAATTTTGTCTAAAACAGAATCAATAAAGTCTTGTTGCTTAGTTGAGTTTGTCTATTTTCAAATTAATATCACAGAAATTATTTTGTAATGGAGAATGGCATTCCCTACTTGCAGTTTGCATTTAAAACGTATAACTGAGTTCAAAAACTCTGGCCAAAAGCCCTAACCCTAACCCTAACTCTGGCTGCAAGTGGCTAAAAGCCGTAACCCTAACCCCTAACCAAGTGGCTAAAAGCCCTAACCCTAACCCTAACGTCTGGCTACAAGTGGCTAAAAGCCGTAACCCTAACCCTAACCTCTGGCTGCAAGTGGCTAAAAGCTGTAACCCTAACCCTAACCCTAACCTCTGGCTACAAGTGGCTAAAAGCTGTAACCCTAACCTCCAGCTAGTAGTGGCTAAAAGCCGTAACCCTAACCCTAACTTCCGGATAACATAGGCCAAAAGCTGTAACCCTAACCCTAACCTCCGGCTACAAGTGGCTAAAAGTCAGAACCCTAACCCTAACTTCCTAACCATAACCCTAACCCTAACCCTAACCCTAACCCTAACCCTAACCCTAACCCTAACCCTAACCCTAACTTCCGGATAACATAGGCCAAAAGCCGTAACCCTAACCCTAACCCCCGGCTGCAAGTGACTAAAAGCAGTAACCCTAACCCTAACTTCCGGCTACAAGTGGCTAAAAGCCGTAACCCTAACCCTAACCTCCGGCTGCAAGTGGCTAAAAGCAGTAACCCTAACCCTAACCTCCAAGTGGCTAAAAGCCGTAACCCTAACCCTAACTTCCGGATAACATAGGCCAAAAGCCGTAACCCTAACCCTAACCTCCAGCTACAAGTGGCTAAAAGCCGTAACCCTAACCCTAACTTCCGGATAACATAGGCCAAAAGCCGTCACCCTAACCCTAACTTTGGCTACAAGTGGCTAAAAGTCAACCCTAACCCTAACTCCGGATAACATAGGCCAAAGCTGTAACCCTAACCCTAACCTCCGGATAACATAGGCCAAAAGCCGTAACCCTAACCCTAACTTCTGGCTACAAGTGGCTAAAAGCTGTAACCCTAACCCTAACTTCCGGATAACATAGGCCAAAAGCTGTAACTCTAACCCTAACCCCGGCTACAAGTGGCTAAAAGCTGCAACCCTAACCCTAACCTCCGGATAACATAGGCCAAAAGCCGTAACCCTAACCCTAACTGGCCATGGCTAAAAAGCTGTAACCCTAACCCTAACTTCCGGATAACATAGGCCAAAAGTCAACTCTAACCCTAACCCCCGGCTACAAGTGGCTAAAAGCTGTAACCCTAACCTCCGGCTAGTAGTGGCTAAAAGCCGTAACCCTAACCCTAACCTCCTGCTGCAAGTGGCTAAAAGCAGTAACCCTAACCCTAACGTCCGGATAACATAGGCCAAAAGCCGTAACCCTAACCCTAACCTCCGGATAACATAGGCCAAAAGCTACAACCCTAACCCTAATTTCCGGATAACATATAGGCCAAAAGCCAGAACTCTAACCCTAACCCCTAGCTAAGTGGCTAAAAGTTGAACTCCAACTGCTGCAGGCTAAAAGTCAGAACCCTAACCCTCCGACAACATAGGCCAAAGCAACCCTAACTCCTAACCCTCAGCTACAAGTGATCTCTACAAAAATATTTACTCTCCATACAATATTAAACACACCAGCAAAATATGTTCAGAAGCATTTATTTTAGTAAGATAATCCTTATTTGGACCCACAGCAGGGAAAATTCTGTGTTGCAGCAGCAAAGATAGAAAAAGACATAATATAAATAAGACAAGATGTAAAACGAGAATATATAACAGTATATATAAATTGTAAACAATATGAACAGTATAAACAGGAATGTGCAGTAACAGATTGGATTTGAGTACTGATATTGCAGCGCTTGAAACCGCAAAATACCAAAATGACAAACACAAAATTTAACCTAACATGCAAACACTGTCCTATGACATTTTTGACCATTTTTCATGCCTTATCATACTATGATATTTTTCGATGGTTTTTGACGCCTTACTATACTATGACATATGATATTAATGCCTTATGGTAAGTAAGATTATCCTTAATATGCTCTTTACCATACTACGTAAATTCTATGGTTTTGACGCTTTACCCCTCATACTCAATAATGTCTCACCGATCATGGACAATGTCTTACTGATTGTGGATGATGTCTCTGAGATTCAGACAGTGTCTCGTGATTACTGCTGGACAATGTCTGAATGAACACCGCACGCCGACTTATTGGGGACTGAGTCACCACGTGATCATGGACAATATTCTGATCACAAGGACAACGCCTCTCGCTCTTTTGACAAGTGTCCTCATGATCATGGACAATGTGTCTGATCAAGGACTTATGTCTCTCATTCCATGATCATGACTTCCATATTGTGGACGGGTGGTGACACCTGGATGAAATCAAAGAGAAAAGAAATGGTCAATACACTACTACTTATTGCTCATCAACAGTTTAACCATGAAAATGGCAATGTGTAGTCTAGTGGGTCTCGTGATACAATAAGTACAATTAAGAATTTCAAGATCCAAGATTCAAGATTCAAGAAGCTACTATCCCGAGGGAAATGTTGTGCACCAGTTGCAACACAGAGGTGGAAAAGCAATACAGTGTGAAGAGAAGCAATACAGTGAAGAGAATAGGAATAAAGCTAATAAAATAAATAACATAAAATAAATATAGCTAATGCAACAAATACAAAGATTACAGTAATTTAGATATATACATATACTACCTAACTGTAATTTAATAGCATACAAAATAAAATAAGTACAAGAACAAGAAGAAGTGACATGAAACGGCATACAAAGTGATAAGTGGCATTGTGGCTCTAGGACACAGTGTCTCCACTGTCCTCCCACGACCAGAGGTAGATGAATTAAACAGGGTTCATACAGGAAGAAAGGACTTTCCATGCTCTGTGTTAACACCGGGGGAATGAGTCTGTTGAAGGTGCATCTGTTCGAGGTTATCACCTGGTGAGGGTGAGCATTGTTGTCCAGGATACTATGCAGTTTACACAGTATCTCCTCTGATACCACCAACAAAGAGTCCAGCCATCCCCAGGACGGAGCTAGCCCTGATGATCCTGTGCTGATCTTGCTGGCGCCTGCTGCCCCCAGCTCAGTTGCCCCAGCACACAACACCAAAGAAGATGGCGCTATTACCAATCGACTGGTAAACATCCTCAGCATGATGTTACATACACATTGAATGACCCGGAGCTCCTCAGGAAATAGAGCCCACTCTGGCCCTTCTTGTAAACAGCCTCGCAATGGCTCCAGTCCAGCTTGTTGTCCAGGTACCTAAGGTATTTGTAATCTGAGACAACATCTACAGTCACACCATTGATGGAAATAAGTAGAAGGATTTCCTACGGGACCCACCACCAGCCCTTTGTTCCAGTGGTATTGAGATGCAGATGGTTAGTCTCTACACCACTGACGTATGAGTCTGATACGCCTTGTACTCCTCCTCATTCTCACTGATACAGCCAACAATTGCAGAGTCGCCTGCAAACTTCTGCAGATGGCAGGAATCAGAGTGGAACTGAGTCTGAGGTGTACAGGGTGAACAGAAAGGGGAAAGAACAGTTCCCTGTGGAGCACAGTGCTGCTGACCACAGTGTCGGACACACCATCTCTGCAGTCTGACGACTGTGGTTGACCCATCAAATAGTCCATAATCCAGGAGACCAGGGAGGTCCACCATCGCCGCTAGCTTGTTTCAGCAGGCAGGTCGGATGGTGTTGAAAGCACCGGAGAAGTCAAAGAACATGATCCTCACGGTGCTACCCGGGTCTGTCCAGGTGGGCGCCGCTTGGTGGGAGCAGGAAGATGATGGCATCCTACTCCTAGTTTCGGGCTGGTAGGCAAACTGAAGAGGGTCCAGGATGAGCTGACCAGGCCGGCGTAGTGACAGGACCAGCCTCCGAGGACTTATCAGGTGGGACATCAGTGCCACCCGGTCTGTAGTCGCTTGGAGGTGCTAACGCCTTCTGGGTACTGGAACCAGGCAGGATGTCTTCCACAGCACAGGGACCCTCTCCAGACTCAGGCTAAGGAAGATGTGCTGCAGTACTCCACTCAGCTGGGCTGCGATGTTTTTGAGTAGAACCCTCGGCTGACACCATCAGGGCCTGCTGCCTTGCCTGGGCGGAGTCTGCACAGCCTCTTCCTCACCTGCTCTGCTGTGAAGGTCTGTGTGCCGGTGTTGATGGGGTGGGTGGGGAGGCATAGTGGGGGAGAGAGGACAGAGGGGCATAGTCCGGAGAGAACGGAGGGGAGGGGGGACAGCAGGGCTGAGGTTTGGAGATGGATGGTCAGAGGAGTTGGGAGGTAGTCCAGAGCCCTCTCATCAAATCTATTGAAAACAGATCTCAGCTCGTTGGCTCGCCTAAAGCAATTCCCTATTGTCTGGCTGCTGGGATTGTTTGTAGCCAGTGATGCTCCTCATGCCGCTTCCACACGCCTCTTCTGTTGTTCTGCTGGAGTTTGTACCCAGCTTCCTCCTGTAGCTGTCTTTACCCTGTTGGATCCTGGCTCAAGCTCCCTCTGAACCCGCTCATCTGCTCTCTGTCCCCATCTCTGAAGGCCCTCTTCTTCTGATTTAGCAGGACCTGATGTCTCTGGTGACCCACTGCTTGTTATTGGGGAAACAGCTGCATAGACACTGTAGGAACAACACTGTCCACACAGAAGTTGATGTACCCTGTTATGCAGTCCGTGAGATCATCATCAAGGTCCTCTCCATGCAAATCACAGAGCAGCTCCCATTCAGGATCAAGCAGCCCTGTAAAGCTTCATCGGCCTCCTGTGACCATCTCTCACAGTCCTGGGGTGGCCCGCGCTGACGGGGCTTATACAGAGGCTGCAGGATGAGGTTGTGTCTGATCTTTCCAAGTGAGGAAGATAAGTGAGCTGTAAGCCTCCTCAACAGCATACAGCAGGTCCAGTGTCTTGTGTTCCCTGTACAGTCCACAAATCAGTTGAAGGTGGCAGGTGTAGTAGCCAGAGTGGTGATTGAAGTCTCAGATATCACGATGAATGCGCCTGGGTGCTGCGGTCTGGAGACCTCTCGCGATTTACTTTGTGTGGATGGCGCTGGTCACGAGCCAGACGAAGAGACGGAGAAGTTGTAAACAACCAGGATGATCACGTGGTGAGAACTTCGCAGATAATATGGCCGGAGACCACGGCAGTTCAATGTCCGGCTGCACACACGCCTCCTTCTACAGTAGCACCAGGATGACACCACTTGTTGTTAATAAGAATAGCAAGTCCCCACCTTTCCTCTGCCACACCATGGTGACCTTGTCTGCCCGAACAGTCTGAAAAGCCGCCCAGTTACGTTGGAGTCTGGATGTCTCATAAGCCATCGCCTCCTCGCGAAACACAGCACGCTGCTCTCACCACATACTCCGCTGAGTCCTCACCAAGCCCGCCAGCTCGCCCACTTTGTTAAGCCAGCGACTCTCAATGCCTCTTATGGTGATGGGGAAGGGAGAGGCGGTTTATATCTCGCCTTTTCCCGGTGTTTACGCCCAGCCCACGCCTCGTGTACTTTCTCCTCAGCCTTCTGGGGATTTCTAGGCCTCCCCGGGATTGCGCGTGTTGGTAGTGAAACGACAACAGCTGATCACGAGTAAATAATAGACCCACAGACAGTTGTGCCTAGACGGATGCATGTTATCCTAAGAATGAGACATACGGACAAGAAACATGGAAGAAAAACAGTTGGCTAAGGTTAATAACCTAGCCAAAAGAAAACGCAAAGAAAAACAATAATTAGGAAAAAAAGTTAAAAAGTGGAAAGGAGAGAGAGAGAACATGATCGCTGACAGCGCTTGATCATAAATCAACTGAAGTTAAGATATTTTTCTTAATCCCATTTTGATTGATCCTGAACAATAACAATCCATAACATTTAGCGCTTGTTGGTTCTGATGTGTCTGATATGGTTTGGTGAGAAGGTGAGGAGAGCTACAGTCACTTTGTCTCACAGAGAAAAACATTTATACTATTCTTATAGATTTTTAAAAACCAAGAATGCTAAATATTTGCTTCAAGACAGAGGTTGAGGAGGAGAATTTAATAGTTTTCTTTATCATATGATGAATAAAATGTTGATTAATAAGTCAAGACATCTGAATACCCTGAGCTCTGAGCTTATTACAGTTAGTACTTTTCAGATTTATAGACCCAGTAATCAGTTCTATTGAGTACTAAATTCATTAAATACCAAGGTTGGACGATGTCTCTATGATCGTGGACAGCGTCTTGCATCATGGACTACGCTCTGCGATCGTGGACAATGTTTCTGTGATCGTGGACCACGCCTCTGTGATCGCGACAATGTCTCGAGATTATGGACAAAGTCTCTATCATTGACAATGTCTTTGTGACTGGACGATGTCTCTGAGATCATAGATTTGCACCCCTGTGATCATTAACAATGTCTCCTGATCGCGTCATGCCGTCAATCGAGGAAACCATTAAGTGTTCCCATCGACTTCAAGCAGAGCTCAGCGTTACGGGACAATGTCTCTTGATCATGGACAACGCTCTCTGCCTTTGACAAGGTCTCACATCGTGGACAACGCCTCTGATCGCGGGATTTTACGTCTCCTCATCCTCAACAATGTCCTCCGATCATGGACCATGCCCCTGCGATCGTGGACGAAGCGTCGTGACCTAAGTGGTGACACCTGAGGAAATCAGAGAAATACAAAGAAAACACAATACACATTTTTTATTTGTTTTGTTTATTATTACTTGCATTGCTTTTATATTACAGATTACTTTAACTGTTACCTTTAATATCAGATTACTTTTTTATTACATATTACTTAATTATCATCGTGACAACCAGTCCACATCACCACACTGTAAATCATAATATTATCAGACTTCCAACAGACTCACACATCATCACATCAGTTTCAACCCTCCGAAAACATGTCCATCACAAACCACTCTGTGTTGGATGCTGGTTGATGTAAAGCTGCTGTGAATTACCCAGCCTGTCCTGGTCTCAAAGAACTTTCATTGTATGAAGACTCTCTCACATCGTGGATCACGCCCCTGTGATCGTGGGACAATGTCTCTGAGATTATGGACAAAGTCTCTGTGATCATTGACAATGTCTTTGTGATCGTGGGATTTGATGTTCTGCAGATCATAGACGGTGTCTCTGTGATCATTAATAATGTTCCCTGATCGCGGTCATGCCGTCAATCGAGAACCACAGTACTTACCGATTCTTGCGCAGAGCCTGCTAAGCATGTATAATGCCCTGATCGCGGACAACGCTCTCTGCCTTTGACAGGCCCTGCGATCGTGGACAAGTCGCCTCGATCAGATCATGCCTCTATCCTCAACAATGTCTCTCCCGATTATGGACCTGCGGTCCCGCGATCAGGACGGCGTCGTGGACGGGCGGTAACACTTGAGAAACCAGAAATATAAAGAAAATGGTCAATACACATTTTACTTTGTTTTGGTTTATTATTACTTCTGCATTGCTTTATTATAGATTACTAAATTGTTACCTTTAATATCAGATTACTTTTTATTACATATTACTTAAATTTATGAGAAATGCTATTGTTGCAACTTAGGCCTAGTAATATTTTGACGACACTTATTTCTAATATTGGCAATTACTTTTACATTACTTCTACTAGTACAGATTATTTATACATTATTTCATATTGCAGATTACTTATTATTACACCTTCTGATATACTGAAGAGAAACCATTTAATGTCAGTGCTCTGTGTTGGAGTTGATGCTGGAATAGAATTACCTGGAGGCTCAGTCCTGGTCTCCAAAGAACTTCTTCATCGTAGATGAAGACTGTGATCACGGACTACCGCCTCGTGATCGCGGACAATGTCTCTGAGATTATGACAAAGTCTCTGCATCATTGACAATGTCTCGGTGGATCGTGATCATGCCCTGAGATCACAGACGGTGTTCTGTGATCATTAACAATGTCTCCTGATCGCGGTCAGCCGCCGAATCGAGGAACCACAGCCCCACCGATTCTTGGCGCAGAGCTTCATGTAAGCATGGCCAAATGTCTCTGGATCATGGACAACGCCTCTGCCTTGGACAAGGTCTCGCGATCGTGGACAACGCTCTGATCGCGGACGCATGTCTCCCTCATCCTCAACAATGTCTCGATCATGGAATCGTGTCCCCGCGATCGTGGGACGATGTCGTGACTAAGTGGTAACACCTGGAGGAAATCAAAGAGAAACATATTAAAGGAAAATGGTCAATATTTTACTTGTTTTGCTTATTATTATTACTTCTGTGCTGCTTTTTATATTACAGATCATTTTAACTGTTACCTTTAATATCAGATTATTTTTTATTACATATTACTTAAATTTACAGATAGCTATTGTTGCAACTTCAGCTCTAGTAATGATTAATACTTTTGACTATTACATTTTATTTCATTATTGGCAATTACTTTACATTACTTTACTAGTACAGATTACTTATACATTATTTCTATATTGCAGATTACTTCTATTATTACACCTTTCTGATATAATTGAAGAGAAACCATTTAATGTCAGTGTTTGTAAGCTGGACAGTTGATGTAAAGCTGGCTGTGAATTACCTGGAGGCCTCAGTCCTGTCCCAGCAACTTCTTCACCAGACGGTGACTGTGATCACGGGATCACGCCCCCGTGATCGCGACAATGTCTCTGGAGATTATGGACAAAGTCTCTGTGATCGCTGACAATGTCTTTGTGATCGTGACCATGTCTCTGAGATCATAGACGGTGTCTCTGTGATCATTAACAATGTCTCCTTGATCATGTCATGCCGCCGAATCGAGGAACCACAGTGTCTCTACCGATTCTGCGCAGATTTCATAAGCATGGACAATGTCTCTGATCATGGACAAATGCCTCTCGCCTTTGACAAGGTCTCCCGGCGATCGTGGACAACGCCTTGAGCCGGATTTATGTCTCTCATCCTCAACAATGTCTCCGATCAGGACCATGTCTCTCGCGATCAGGACGATGTCGTGGACGGCGTGACACCTAAGTGAAATCAAGAGAATATATGTTGAAATGGTCAATACATTTTTACTTGTTTTGCTTATTATTACTGCATTAGCTTTTTATATTACAGATTACTTTAACTGTTACCTTTAATATCAGGATTACTTTTTTTATATATTACTTCTAAATTTACAGATAGCGCTTACTGTTGCAATCTAGGCCTAGTAACAGATTACTTTGACAATTACATTCATTTCTAATATTGGCAATTACTTTACATTACTTACTAGTACAGATTACTTTGCTACATTATTTCTATATTGCAGATTACTTATTATTACACCTTCTGATATACCGAAGAGAAACCATTTAATGTCAGTGCTCTGTGTTGGACAGTTGATGTAAAGCTGGTTGTGAATTACCTGAGGCCTCAGTCCTGGTCTCAAAGAACTTCTTCATCAGACAAGACTGTGATCACGGACTACGCCTCTGTGATCGCGACAATGTCTCTGAGGATTATGGACAAAGTCTGTGATCATTGACAATGTCTTGTGATCGTGGACGATGTCTGAGATCATAGACCGTGTCTCTGTGATCATTAACAATGTCTCCTGATCGCGGTCATGTCATTTAATCTGGTGTCCATATGTCTCTACTCGATTCTTTGCGCAGAGCTCTGCGAAGCATGGATACCGTTCTGATCATGGACAACGCTTCTCTGCCTTTTGACAGTCTCGCGATCGTGGGACAACGCCTCTGATCGCGGGATCGATGTCTCCTCATCCTCAACAATGTCTCCGATCATGGACCATGTCTCGCGATCGGGACGGCGTCGTGGGACGGCGGTGACAATTTGAGGAAATCAAAGAGAAAGATAAAGGAAAATGGTCAATACACTATTACTCATTCCTCATCAACTGCTTCAATCCATGAAACACAGAGAAATATTCAATATTACAGCTGAAACTAACAAATATTTAACAAACATTTTCATGTTCAATTTGACATTTATATAATTTCCTTAGTTTGATTACTATTATTTGCATTGCTTTTTATATTACAGATTACTTTAACTGTTACCTTTTAATATCAGATTACTTTTTTATTACATATTACTTCTAAATTTACAGATAGCGTTATCATTGCACCAGGCCTAGTAATGATTACATTTTGACAATTACATCTTATTTCTAATATTGGCAATTACTTTTACATTACTTACTAGTACAGATTATTTATACATTATTTCTATATTGCAGATTACTTTATTATTACACCTTTCTGATATACTGAAGAAACCATTTAATGTCAGTGCCTGTGTTGGCCAGTTGATGTAAAGCTGGCTGTGAATTACCTGAGGCCTCAGTCCTGGTCTCAAAGAACTTCTTCATCGCGATGAAGACTGTGATCACGGATCACGCCTCTGTGATCGCGGACAATGTCTCTGAGATTATGGACAAAGCCCTGTGATCATTAATAATGTCTTTTGGTGGATCGTGGACGATGTCTCTTGAGATCATAGACGGTGTCTCTAAGATCACAATGTCTCTGATCGGGTCATGTCACGGGACCGAGGAACCATGGCATACAGTGTCTCTACCGATTCTTTAAGCAGGAGTTTCAAGCATGGACAATGTCTCTGATCATGGACAACGCTCTCTGCCTTGACAAGGTCTCAGCACTGTGGACAACGCCTCTGATCATGGACGATGTCTCCCTTATCCTCAATAATGTCTCTCCTCATCATGGACCATGTCTCTGCGACTGTGGACGATGTCGTGGACTTAAGTGGTGACAATTTGAAATCAAAGAGAAACATACAAAGAAAATGGTCAATACATTTTTACTTCTGTTTTGGTTTATTATTACTTCTGCATTGCTTTTATATTAGCAGATTACTTAACTGTTACTTTTAATATCAGATTACTTTTTTTTATAATATATATTACTTAAATTTACAGATAGCTGCCATTACAATCTAGGCCTAGTAACAGATTTTGATAATTACATCTTATTTCTAATATTGGCAATTACTTTACATTGTTTCACTAGTACAGATTACTTATACATTATTTCTATATTGCGATTACTTATTATTACACCTTTCTTGATATAATTGAAGAGAAACCATTTAATGTCAGTGCTCAAAGGACAGTTGATGTAAAGCTGACAGGAATTACCTGGAGGCCCCAGTCCCGTCCTTAAAGAACTTTTATTGTATGAAGACTTTCTGGCGATCGTGGATCACGTCTTCTGTGATCGACAATGTCTCTGAGATGGCGGACAAAGCTCTGTGATCATTGACAATGTCTTTGGTGATCGTGGACGGCGTTCTGAGATCATAGACGGTGTCTCTGTGATCATTAATGTCTCCTGATCAAGGTCATGCCGAATCGAGGAACCAGTGTTCACCGATTCTTGGCGCAGAGCTCGCGGTTACGGGACAATGTCTCTGATCATGGACAGCGCCTCTCTCGCCTTTGACAAGGTCTCGCGATCGTGGACAACGCCCTGATCGCGGACGATGTCTCCTCATCTCGCAATGTCTCTCTCCCGATCATGGACCGTGTGTCCCCGCGATCGCGGGACGATGTCGTGGACATGGTGACAATTTGGAGGAAATCAAAGAAACATACAAAGGAAAATGGTCACTACACATTTTTACTTCTGTTTTGGTTTATTATTACTTGCATTGGGCTTTATATTACAGATTACTTTAACTGTTACCTTTATCAGATTACTTTATTACATATTACTTAAATTTACAGATAGCGCTATTGCAATCTAGGCCTAGTAAATATCACTTGACAATTACATCTTATTTCTAATATTGGCAATTACTTTTACATTACTCTACTAGTACAGATTACTTATACATTATTTCTATAATAGACATTTTATTATTACACCTTTCTGATATAATGAAGAGAAACCATTAATGTCAGTGTTTCCAGCGTTAGTTGATGGAAGTTGGTCAGAATACCGGAGGCCTCAGTCCGGTCTCAAAGAATTTTCATTGTATCGGCATCGTGATCGTGACGTTCTGAGATTATGGGATAAAGCCCTCGTGATCATTGACAATGTCTTTTGTGACGGGATTACGCTCGATCATAGACGTGTCTTCGTGATCACACGTTCTGACGCGGTCATGCCGCTTAATCGAGGAACCACAGTGTTCTACCACCGATTCTTGCGCAGAGTTTCTGGCGGCATGGGACAATGTCTCGATCATGACAACGCCTCTCTCGCCTTCGACAGGTCTCATCGCGGGACAACGTACTGATCGCGGACGGCGTCTCCTCATTCAAACACCTCCGATCATGGACCATAGTTCCCGCGATCGTGGACGAAGGTCGTGGGACGGGTGGTGACACTGAGAATTAAAGAAACATACAAATAAAAATGGTCAATACACATTTTTACTTGTTTTATTATTACTTGCATTGCTTTTATATTACAGATTACTTTAACTGTTACCTTTAATATCAGTATTACTTTTTATTACATATTACTTAAATTTACAGATAGCAAGCATTGCTGCAATCTAGGCCTAGTAACAGATTACTTTGACAATTACATCTTATTTCTCAATATTGGTAATTACTTTACTACTTACTAGTATGATTATTTATACATTATTTCTATATTGTGATTACTTCTATTATTACACCTTCTGATATAACAGAGAAACCATTTAATGTCAGTGTCGTTGAGCAGTTGATGTAAAGCTACAGAATTACCTGGAGGCCTCAGTCCCAAGCCCAAAGAATTACCGCATAAGACTGTGATCACGGATCACGCCTCTGTGGATCGTGGACAATGTCTGAGATGGACAAGCCCCGGATCGCTGACAATGTTCAGGATCGTGGACTATGTCTCTGAGATCATAGGGACGGTGTCTCTTGTGATCATTAACAATGTCTCCTGATCATGGGTCATGCCACGAATCGAGGAACCACAGTGTCTCAATTGATTCTGCGCAGAGCTCTCAAGGCATCGTCTCTGATCATGGACAACGCCCTCTGCCTTGACATGTCTCTGCAACGTGGAACGCCCTGATCGTGGACGGCGTCTCTATCCTCAACAATGTCTCCCGATCGCACCATGTCTCGCGATCGTGGACGGCGTCGGATCAAGTGGTGACACCTGAGGAACCAGTAGGAAACATACAAAGGAAAACAATAATACACATTTTACTTGTTTGGTTTATTATTACTTGCATTGCTTGCATATAGATTACTTTAACTGTTACCTTTAATACTTGATTACTTTTTTATTATATATTACTTAAATTTACAGATAGTTGCCACTGTTGCACCAGCCTAGTAACAGATTACTTTGACAATTATTACATCTTATTTAATATTGGCAATTACTTTTACATTACTTCTACTAGTACATTTATACATTATTTCTATATTGCAGATTTCATTATTACACCTTCTGATAATTGAAGAGAAACCATTTAATGTCAGTGCTCTGTGCTGAGGCTGATGTAAAGCTGGCTGTGAATTACCTGGAGGCCCAGTCCTGGTCTCAAAGAATCATCGTATCAAGACTGCGGATCACGGATCACGTCAGGATCGTGACAATGTCTCTGGAGATTATGGACAAAGTCTCCTGTGACTGGATAATGTCTTGTGATCGCGGACGATGTCTCTGAGATCATAGACGTGTCTCTTTGCAGGCGGTGGCAAAGGTGGTGATTGGCCAACAATGTCTCCTGATCGCGGTCATGCCGCCGCCGAATCGGCGGAACCACAGTGTCTCACCGATTCTGGCGCAGAGCTCGCGGCTACGGGACAAATGTCTCTGATCATGGACAACGCCCTCTCTGCCTTTGACATGTCTCGCGATCGGGACAACGCCTCTGATCGTGGACGATGTCTCCCCCATCCTCACAACAATGTCTCCGATCATCATGGACCATGTTCTGCGATCGAATGTCGCGACGGGCGGTGACACCGGAGTAAATCAAAGAGAAAACATACAAAGGAAAATGTAATAATACACTATTACCTATTCTCATCAACTGTTTAAATTGAAAACACAGAGAAATATTCAACATTACAGTTGAACTAATAACATTTAACAAACATTTTCATGTCTTACTAACGTGACATTTATACTTGTTTTGATCATTACTTGCATTGCTTTACATAGATTACTTTAACTGTTACCTTTTAATATCAGATTACTTTTTATTACATATTACTTAAATTTACAGATACAAGCATGTTGCAATCTAGGCCTAGTAACAGATTACTTGACAATTACATCTTATTTCTAATATTGGCAATTACTTACATTACTTCTACTAGTATGCTAACTCTGGTATCCAGGTAAAACAGCCAGGTACAGACGTGCTTATACAATACGAACTGACCACACCACACAAAACGATGACAACGATAATGAAGGGCCGCTATAACGGAGTTAAAATGACCAGGATGGAACAGAGAGTTACAGAGAGATGTAAATGTCGTAAAGTGACTGTAACAAACACAACAGGGATTTAAACATCTATCAGAGCTCGTTGTGTTTTCACTGCTGGGTTCCTACAACTCATGTCAGGGAAACACAAGACACTCCGACCTACGTTTATATAACCGACTGAAAATGGAAAGAACTAAATATGTTCTTAGCAGAAGGTTACTGCTAACGCTTAGCCGCTTAGCTAGTTCACCCTTAGCCTTTACCTTCAAGGCCGAGGTGTGTTCAGCCCAGCCTCATTCATGTTCGACAAAAGCAGCTCCACAGTTTTTTTTAACATCCAGATTCTCGGTGATTCAGTTTCACGGTACTGACAAACAGGAATGTGTTCAACGCTGCTTTTAAATCTGCTCTTCCGCTCATTTCTCCGCCTTCACGCTCCTCCCCAAGTGCTTGACCGTGACGGTCACCCATTTGCCAATAACGACGCACGCAAGCTCAATGACGGCGGAAGTAGGAAAAGGTCTGCGTCATGGATGTGATATTAATCATACATCTATGTCTCTGGAGCTTTAAAAATGAAACCACCACCAACATTTAGATAAATTACATTTGTTGGATCAGGCCTGCACTTTTGTCCCTGTCAATCATTCACACCAATTAACATGGGAACATATGGCCCAGGTTCAAATATACCAGTTATCTTTTAAGTACCAAGAGATGAGTAATCGGTCAGTCCTGAAGGACAGATTTATGCCAGGGTCAGGACAAACATCATTCTGAAATGTGTCTGTATAAGTGAAGACATTGTGTGACCGTGATAGTCGCAGGTTCTGTGTAGCATCTTGGAGAATGTAAAGCGAGAACATTAGCATATCAAAGGTCAGACAGAGGAGCAGCCAACCTCCCAGGTGCTGAGAGAATTTACATCAGGTCAGCGCTTTGGTTGATCTCTGGCCTGACCTAACCTCAAACCAAATCCCAGCTGCTGATCTGTTGGCTTCCACATCAGGAAACCTGTCAACACCACAGTCTCATTTACATTTAAAGTGCTCTCTCTTCTGTTGTGCAGCCCACACTCATCAAGAGTGACGAGTAATGACTGTGGTGATGGACGACTGATTTTTAACATGTTTAAAAATACTCTGAGTACAGCACAGTAAACCTGGAGAGTGCATACTTGGTCAAGCTCACAGAATTGGATATTTGACGTGTAACTCAAGACTCAAATTTCATTAAAGTAACACTGAAAATTATGCTGAGAAACAGCAGCCTCCTCAGCCACAAGTGGAAATTACAGGACACTGTCAGAATGGACTATTACTTCTATAAGTTAGTAGGGTAGCACAAATAGTCAACTGGTAAAATGTCACGTCCAATTTCATCTCCGTAGATGTTTAGAAGCATGTTTCAGGCCATTTGCAGTGGATGAGGAAATGTTTATAATGAAATGTTGACCTCATTTTGTTGGGTGTTGTTTGTGTTTATTGTGCAAAAATTGGCAAAATGTTTGACACAAATTGCATGTTATTGTGGATATCTGAGGTGGGATTACAGATTACAGCAGCAGCTGTTATACATGATACAGATCTTTAATACTGTAACATTATTTAACTGTATATAAAACAGGATGTCTAAATACCAAGTTGTGCACATTTAAAATGACATAAAAATGAACTGACTTATTCATGTTTTATTTGTTGTGATGTGTATTTTGCAGATTCCCCTCAAAGCTGAACCTGAATGGAACAACCAGTGACAAATGCTGCCACCTAGTGGACACTGTCGAACATCACAGGGCGTATTTCAGGCAGTAACACAACAAACACAGGTTAGACAGTTGACTGTAGTTATCATGGGGACCTCAGAGCTGTTATCAGCTGCCTGCAGGCAGTGGGCCAGCGTCGGCCTGACTGCAGCAGCGTGAAAAACAGCTCCCTCCTCTTCACACGTGTGAACATCATCAGGTTTTTATCTGGCAGCAGCTCAGTGTCTATAAGCAGCGGTTGACGTACGACAGGTCATCACATGACGAGCAGTCATGAGTCACACTTTCTTCACAGACGAGCAGACACAGCTGATGTGTTTAAGAGCTTTATTTCTGTACAATAACACACTTGAGGCTCTCCACCATCTGGAATGGCAGTTTACATATTTACATCTATTTACATGACAGGAGAACTGTTTAAAGTGTCACTACAAGGCAGGAAAATCCATTTCTATGAAGGTTGTTCACTCCAAAATAAGAAATATCCATTGTGTGAGGAGACTGATTAGATTTCACAAAAAAACATGTTTTCAAATCCATAAAATAATGACTCTTTTAAAGTAGACGTCTCAGGTGGATATCTGATTATAGAGTGAACCTTCTTTTGTGCTTCATTAGCTGTAAATACTGTGTAACTGTTTGTTAGTGAGTATTTATGCTGCAGTAATGTAACTGTACTATAATGGGCTTATATTCATGTATCAGAATTTGTGCATTTTAATAATATTATGGGGAAAAACTCATGTTAAAATAAAGTTAAAATTAACTTGTAAAACTCTTTTTTCTTAATATAAGAAACACACAAATATAATATGTACAGGTGGACGGTAACATGGGACGTTCATACAGTCCATGTAATGAACAGAAGGATGTGTCATTTTCAACACTTCGTTATACGTCTCACATTCATTATGAATCTGATTCTAGCTTTAATTAAATATGTTGAGTAAGTGCATGAAATCATTTAAGTTTTAGATTTTTAAACTGAAACAAGTCAAAACTGAAAACTGATCAAACAAACAAAAAAATGTAATTTAGATTCAGCTGTGCTGAAAATGTTGCATCCTTTGTAAAAGCATTAAACTCTTATTTTCAGCATGAAGTCGTATTTCTTCATCTTACTGAGGTCAAAGTGCACTGCTCCCTTCTTTACTGAGGATGATGAGTTGGTGATTTGCAGGTCAGAAGATGTTGAGGTTAAAACTTGGTTGAAAGGATGTTTAAACTTCTCATACAAAATATTCTCAATGTCATTTTTCAGTCTTTGTCTTTTGCCCAACAAATCAGCGTTGACTGTCTGATACTGTGCAGTAACAGATTATTCATTTGAACCCTTTTTTCCACAGGTGGAGACAGAAGAATAACAGTCTTCACCAGGAAGAAGCTTCAGGTGAGTTTCGTCGTCTTCAGGTAAAGTGATGATACAGGACAGATTAAACCTTCTCCACTGACAGACTCAGATTGTTATTCTCAGTGTCTGACAACAAGATTCATACAGAGAGCTTTTTATTAAAGAGACCAGAAACAATATGACTACCAGACTCCACTGACGAAAACAGGAATTTTACTGGGAGCTGCTGGAATACTGCTGCCTCCATCTGTTAGTGGGTTTGTGTTATTCAGAGGTGGAAGAAGTAATCAGATACTTTACTGAAGTAAAAGTACCACATAATGACACAAACAAACTACCAGATGGAGGCAGTGGTATTGTAGCAGCTCCTGTGTTCTGCTCTGTAAAATTCCTGTTTTTGTCAGTGGAGTCTGGTAGTGATGAACTGGCCCTGAAACTGCCTTGGTGGAGAAGGATTAATGATCCTAAACTGACAACACAACCTCTGAACTACCTTAAAAAGGAACACACAGAGTTCTTTGGTAAATTTACAGCAAAGAAAAAACTTCTCTGTTAAATAATGAGAATGAGAAACTAAAATCATCCATGTGTCACCTGTTAGCCTCATGATGCTAATATTTTAGCATTTTAGAGAGTTTGAAGTTAAATAACTTTTGTAGTTTTTCAGTTTTGCGCCATTGAAAAGTGAAGGAGGAGCTCGGCAGTCGCCATTTTGTCAGAGACGAAGACGAAGTCCTGATTCTTATTATTTAACAGTGTGAGCCCCCATAACAAACAGGACTGGTTAAAACCAACCTCTGTGTGTGTGTGTGTGTGCTCGTTTACCAAGAACTAAGTGTGATTCCTTCACCGCTGACATGTTTCCTGCGTCCTAGAGGCTCCTGAAGAACTGCAGCGAGAGTTCGTAGGTCAGGAACATGGTGGCGCTCATCGGGAAGCCTCGGATGGCGTTGACCGATGCTCCGCGGAAGAAAACCTGCAAACACAGGAGGAAGAAACTGTCCTCAATAACCTGAGTCATCGACACTGACCTTCTGTTATTGATCACATGACTGTTTACACGTCTGAGAACGGCCTGACGTGACCCTGACTGAGGCTTCAACAGGTCTGAGGTTTGTGGTTTGTGAAACAGCTGCAGGTTTCATTCAGGGAACATTTTCCTATAAATGACTCTGATCCACATTAAATTCAGCTGATTATCAGTCACTGTCTGATGGTTTTTAATCTGCTGATGTTGTGACATGACACTCGGTTAAACTCTCTTCAGGAGGATCTGACTTCTGAGAACTGAACCTGACTCATCTGAGTGACTCTGTTTACTCTATTAATCTAAGGTTTCACTCTGTGACTATTAAACCATCTGATACAGCAGCTCATACAGTAACTCTGGCTCAGTAACACTAATTCATGGGTACTCACAGTCTCACAGAGAGAAATACACTTTTAGTTTTTAAATCCCACCTGAGACAGGATTTATGTTCAGTTTGACAATTAAAAATCAATTAGACTCTGAAACTAGAACTGAGCAGCATTAAAACTGGGTTTATCATCCTCTCTGTAATGATCAAAATACATTTAAATACTAATAAAAAGTTGCTGTTTCCAGTCTGTAGAACAAACAGGTCTCCTGCTTCTTATAGGAAATATTTAGGACAAAAACAAGACGTCACCTCGCAGTTTCTCAGACATTCTGTTAATTTAACAATAAAACTTAACTCTACCTGTTTCTGTCGTCACATTTATTACCTGTGACATTACTGCCTCTGCTGGTTAACGTTTCATCTGCTTACCTGTTGTCCAGGTGTGCAAGAGATTTTTATTTTATTTCCTATATTTTATTTCCTGAGACTCTGTTGTGTCTCATTTAAGAATGAATCTGGTAAATACAACAATCGGCTGAAGTTTTGTTTTTGTTTATCAGATATTTAAACTTCTCTTTAGAAAATTCACCTCCTGATTTGCTGCTGCTCAGAAACATTTTGACTCGGTGTAAAGCTCCAGTCGAAGCCTCAGCCGTTTAATAAAAGGAATCAAATCTTCGCTGCTGACTGAGTCTCTGTCATGTTGTGTTTGTGCGTCTCACCTGGATCCCCTCAGTCTTGTAGCTGTGGATGATGCAGTGTAAGATTCCCTTGTACTGTCTCTGCAGCTGAGCGTCAGCCTGCATTCGACTCTTCACCACATCGGCCGGCGTCGCAGTCACCCAGGAAATGGACCCTGAGGAGGAGGAGGAGGAGGAGGAGAGAGAACTTTACTTTTACTTTACATTAACCATCTGAGAGCTCCATTAAAAAGCTGCAGTTTATAAACTCTGTGCCTGAACAGCCAAAGGCCTCGAGGATTCAGCTGAACCTGGTCCAATCCTCACACGAGACAGTTCAACCTGACATAACAGAACTAACAGACTAAAACTAATGGTGCATTCAGGTGCTCCTTGTAAAACCTGAAGTTATTTATTCGTTCGACGGCTGACTGAGTGAAAAAGTACCGACAGAGACACCTGGAGGTGAAACTGGAACGTTTCATATCAGACCACAGACTGCCTTCACCGGCCAATCAGAACCGAGCCTGAGACACAGAGGAAAACACCGCCACGTCAACAGATAATAAAGACAACATGGTGAATATCAGCAGGTTAAATCACAGGACGGAACAAAGATTTAATCTGAAATCCAGCTGCTGGTTCAGGTCTGATTTCAGCCTAAACATGATTTATGAGCCACAGCTGATTTGATCCTTCAGCACGTTTTCACTCGGTCACAGTTTGTTGGCCTGAATCTGAACACAAGTCTGCTCGAACCTCGGAGAGCAAACAACTCCCAAAATCCACAGAAGTCTGCAGGCTGTTTATCCATGAGGTCGGCTATAAGTTTACACACCCCCCTTCCTCCCACACGTTAGCAAACCATTTCCAGATATAACGCTGCCCTGAAATCAGTAAACCTACAGAAACGAGGAGGTGAGATCAGGTCACACCTTTATGGAGCAGAGCAAAGGACGTCAATAAAAAACCTCTCTGCACAAACAAACCATCCATACTGATCAAGGC
>BRZM01000136.1:560212-637618 GCA_033238685.1 Lates japonicus
ACAGAGAGTCGAAGTGAAACTGAAATCTGATTTAAAATCATGTGTATCATCAGATCAAATGTGTGTGACACAGTTCATAAAGTCTGGATCATGAAGCTGTGACTCAGAGAAACTTCTCAGATCACATCAGGAACTTTGTGTTCTCTCAACTCATTTGGATCCTTTTGTTTTTGATCCTGTGGTTTCACTTTTTCTGCCTCTGGCAACAAGTTGCGATTGATGTCGTCCCGACTTTATTACCCTCCTTCAGTCCTCTCCAGATGGCATTAGTATTGACAGAAGAGCTCAGGCAATTAGCATTATAATTTTAACTTCAGGACTGCAGGAGTTTTATGGAACAAACAGCTCTCTCCACGGGAGCCTGGTAATTTGATTTCGCCTGTGGACAAACTGAAAAACATGCACATCAGTAATTTCAGTCTGTCATCTGGACGGTGAAATGATCCACTGAGGGACAGACAGTGACACAGATGCTGCTGCAGCTCCTCATCTTTTCTCCTGGTGTTTAAAATAAACTCTAAATTCTCCTGTTTCTCATGTGAAGTGACGCTGATCCAACTCTGGTTAAAACGACCACATGTGGTAAAAGTAAATTAAATTCAGCTGCAGGTTTTAACTGGACACAAACTTTAAATTTAACTGACCTGTTACCTGATGTCAGTGTCCACACACAGCCTCCTCTCCTCGGCTGTAAACTCTGATAAAGAATAACTGATCAACTCATCAGAGACGTATTCTCATTAGATTTGGTTTCTCCTGCAGAGTCTGTAGCCGAGCGAACAGCTCAGTGGTCTCTCTGGTTCTCAGGCTGAACGTGGTCTGATAAAAATAAGACATTAAACAAAATAACGCGCTTAAATTTTTCCTGAATTGAGACCTGACACTTTTATAAACTGGAAAAATGTGCAGAGGTGTTTAAAGTGTTTTTAAAACCCTGAGCAGTGCAGGTTTTCCTCTCAGGCCTCAGGTATAACCTACACTTGTTAAAGTAGTAAAGTTTGAAAAAAGAGAACGGATCTGATGTTAGCGTTTTATTTTAGCTCATTACTGAGTAAAAAAGTTGAGTTGTCTCCGTCACAGTTTTCAAAACAAGAGAACGTTTCATATCTTTTTCAGAAGATGTGGTAAAGTATTTTCAGATCCTCAAGTCGATGCATTTTCATTAACTGTCAGTGTATTAATGTACAAATGATTAAATCCTAAAAGACAGACTCACTGCTGTTTATAAAGTGTTATTACTACAAAAGTCTTTAGATAAACACCAGAAAATTAGAAAATGCAGTGGGACTCACTCACAGGAGTTCCAGTTCATCCTCTGAGGACCATGATGACCGTTCTCTGGAGCCGCTGACACGACTAAAACAAGGAGGAGGAGGAGAAATAAAAGATTTACTCAGTGACAGAGAAAGTTCAGTTTCCTGTAACAGATCTGAATACACCAGAATAACCTGGGAGAAAATGTCCTTTATTTGAGATGAATTAAATGTCTCGTCCCTCTCTCTGTGTTCAGACTGTTCTAGGTTAAATCTCAAAGGTTTAAAGGATCAAACTGTTTAAAATCAGCCGCTCACAAACAAAATGTCCTCCTCCATCTGCTGGAGGTGTTCAATTAATCAGGATAAAGAATTTGAATTCTTCAGGGTTTTACAGTGGATGGTCCTCATGAATACAGAAAAACACACATGTATGTTTGCGTGTGTTGCCTCCCTCCCTCCGCTCTTCCTCCCCCACCTTGTCGGGTCTCGTCCTCCCTCCCGTCCTAACAGAAACTGGCATTAGCAGCAACAACAGAACGAAAACACAGGAACACCAAATCCTGCCGCAGCACACCGTCACATCTGAGAGTCTGATGAGGAAACTTGGCCACAGGCAAAGAGAAGGACGAGACACCGAGGGAAGAAAATGTTCTTTAAAAGGACCAAGAATCGGAGGTTTTCAATTCACCGGTCGATGGGGAACACACAGAAACAACAGAGTTAGAAACAGATTTTTAAATGTTGATTTTACCGCGAGCTCGTCCCCTCTGTTCATCAGATCATCTTCACAGATGAACACCACTGTTCTGATGTTTGAAGCCTAAATCCAATCTCCACAAGTAAAAAGCTAATGTTAGGCTATAAACCAACTACACCACGGTCACATGACGTCAACGTCTCCACCACTAAGCTTCCAACTGGTCATTTCATTTAGCTCTGAGCTCTTCTACAAAAGCCTTTCTTCTTAGAAAGTTAGTGATAGTTTGAAAGAGCGTGAGTAGAAACACAACGAGGCTGTAAAGGTGGACTGGTGAGTAGATGGGTTTTCATGTTAACGTCCCCGACAACCTCTGTAGTCTCATTTAGACACTCGTTAGCAACCGCCTTTTTTAAGACACGTAAAAGCTTCAAACATCAGGAGTGGGGGATTTACTGACCCATTTTATGTCGGAGAATAAAACCTGAAAATGTCTTGAGCTTGTGTTAAAACCACAGACCTTATTTCAGACATTTAACCAGAAACACACTGACTTTGGGACGAGGGAACAGGAAGTGCTAACATGCTAACATGCTAACTTAATTCCTGGTTTTACTCTGTTTGGGTAGTTAAAGGTCAAGGGTCAATGTCAAGAATTCACACGCTAATTAATTGTAGCTGGACTAGTTAGCAGAGCCATAACACTTTTTTTGCAGCAGATAATAAATGATGTTTTGAATCAGAATTTAATGTCAGATGATTGGTCAACAAGTCCTGTTGTACTTTGTTGTAGCTTTTTCAGTTTCAGATTTATCAGTGCACAGATCAGTTGGACTTGCTGTGATATTTTCAGAAGTTATTTTTCTGGTGTTAGAAAAAGAAAAACATTCACACTTCACAGCTTTTTGTTCTCCCCTCTTTCTTTCCTCAGGTGTCTCAGACCTGCAGCCTCAATCACAGCTGCTGCTTTATTCGCCAAGTGAAACATCAAGGTCACAAACCACATAAAGAAAAAGAGCAGAGAGACTCATTACCGGAGTGTTTTAAACTTTTAAAGGTCAGCGTTAGCTACCTTTAATCCTCGCTGAATACCAAGTACTGAGCTGAACTCTGCTCCTCGTCTCTCCTGAGCATCACACTCTCTCCGGCGACGGCTCGGTTAGATTTGTCCTTTAAATATTTCGGATGCGAACGTCACCTCCAACAGAAAACAGGTATTTGTGTTTCTGTCCTCGTTAATTTGGCCGCGCTGTGTGACCTTGAAAATGCCAGGTTGGCGGCTCGTTCTCGGCAAACACCTAAATGTCGCTGGCGTGCCAGCTGGCGTCGACAGATTTGAGGAATGAAAGGCCGAGGCGTCGCAGGCGGGACCTCCGCTGCGTTTACTGAGAGCAGATGGCAAAGACACGATAAAGAGTTTATTATCTGCGGCTGCTGCGAGCGTCGTCGCTGCTTCTCAAACATTAAAATCCTTGTTGATGGTGTTTTGTTTGTTTGTTCTTACATGGAGCTGAAATGTTGTGTTGATAGGAGGAAGTGAAAAACGCCCTTGGATGCAGCTGCACAGAAACAGAGATAAAGAGAAAGAGCTTTGTGGTTTTAACACAATTAGTCACACGGGACCAAACAGGGAAACAAACAGGGACTAATTAGTTGGATAAAAGTTTGTCTATCGTGGACTTGCAGCAGCTCTCTACAGGAGGTGGAGAGGGAGGTGAGTGTGTGCTACAGTATTATTATTATTATCATCACCTCTGTAATCCTCCCAGGGTTTAACCTTTAGCACATAATAACATCACCAAGAACCAAAACTATCACACCCAGTTTATTCAGGTGGATTTCCTCTGAACATCATCGTCATGTTTCTGTCCAGCCGACAGACCAGAGAGGAAATCAAAGCTGATTCTGAGTCACCTTCACTTTTTCTGATGCATTCAAACTAGGGATGGACATTTGAAGAAATTTCCTTGATCGATCATTGGGAAAATTGACAAACAATCGATTAGTCATTATTTTTTATACTGATAAATGTCTCTGGCAGAAAATAGGCAACTAAAGAAAAGTGTGAAGAAATGATCCAACAACAATCCTCTGAAACAAAGACTTTAAAGTTGAACTAACAGGAAGTAAAACAACAAAGATCTGTGGCCTCATAAAGGCAGCGAGTCAGAGCAACACATGAACAAACCAAAGCTACGACACAAACACAACGTAACACAGTTATCACTAACATCACAGTGTTTATAATGAGCTTAGATATTTCTTAGTTTGTCACGATTACCCTGGCCAAAATCATTGTGATTCACAATATTATTGCCGGAGCGCAGTGAACAGAGCTGGATGGTTGGGAACTCAAATCATCCCATCTCTAGTCTCCACTTCCTCACACTGCACAAACCCCAACCACCAGGGGGCGATGTGATAGCTTCACTTTTGGGAGCTGTCATGTCATCCATCTTTTTATACACTCCTTGGTCTTTATGCATGTAAATGTGACCTGAAGCACATTTTGACATACACTTAGATCTGTACCTGAACGCCTCATGTGTAGACACTGAGGCTGCTGCTGCTCATCCAGGAGACTGAAGTCCATTAGAAAAGAGTCCAGTTTCTACATAAATGAGAAAAGGAAAGAGACTCAAACTCTGATAAAAACTGTCATCATCACATGTCGTCTTTAAGGGTTTGTTGGAAGTTATGAAGTGAGGTACAGGTCCAGGCAGGTTGTGGTAACTGTGAGGGTTTAACTACAATATTTCATCATAAAATAATTCCTGGTTTTCACTCTAACATCAGTTATATTTGCTGCTGCTGCGTCCCCGCAGGTTGTATCTAAGACTCAGTTACATTTATGTTCACAAACGCCCAGAAAACTACTCAACAGACCATGATGTAAGATGTCTGCAAGATGCAAAACATGAAAACATGGATGAAAGAAGCTTTAAAATATTAATAAGAACTGGAACTTTGACTCAGTCTTTGTTACACAGTTAAAAACCTGAATTCACAGAGGTTTGACTTGACAAATGTCTCTAATCAGACTGAGTCAGTGATTAAAGAAGGTAGAAATCAGAGGAATCCAGCAGAACTCAGCAGACAGATGAAGAGTCCTGGTCTGAAGCTGGTACCTGAGGCCAGGTGAGTCATCTGTGAGCAGATTATTCAGCCGTCAATCACATGTGAAGGAGGAGAAACATCCTCAGCTTCATTCTTTAAGGCTCAGTCCCAAAGGTCAGAGGGTTTGATGATGTGATCGCTGTGACAGGCCCGACGTTTCATAAATACTGTCACCCTCCTCCTCCTCTTCTTCTTCTCCGTCCACTCTCTCTGAACGACCGGCCTCAGCTGCCCGCTGGCTTGTGAAGATTCAATCAACTTTATTAATCGTCATTTTTTTTCAGCGGGTCTTTTCTGGTCGTGAACTCTCTGTCCATCCCTCCCTTTGTTCAGCACTTTCAAACTCAGAGTACATTTCTCTTTATTGCTGCTATTTTATACATTTTTGACACAACATAAACCCTTAATACCTGATTTTAAAAGGAAAATAAACAAGGTTATGATCATCTGGGCACCAAATGGTCACACAGACAGGAAGATACTGGAGTTTATGATGTGAATCTGAACCATTTGGGGCCAGAATATTCATACTTTTTACTTTTCTTTAAAGACAAACCAAACAATCCTCCTTCACAAAGTCAAAAAATCTAACTCATATCACTGTTAAGTGTAGGTGGAAACCTTGACATTGACGCTGGTTGTGTTTGGTCTGCAGACTGAATTTATATCATCTCTCTTCTCTCTAGGCAGTGTTAGCATAGCATAGCCAACATTAGCATTAACAGCTGTTTATTCAAATCAAAATCAAATCCAGAATAGAATTCAAAATCCTCCTCCTCACTTACAAAGCCCTTAATGGTCAGGCTCCATCTTACCTTAAAGATCTCATAGTCCCCTACAATCCCACTAGGACACTGTTCTCCCAGAATGCTGGTTTACTGGTGGTTCCCAGAGTTTCTAAGAGTAGAATGGGAGGCAGAGCCTTCAGTTATCAGGCTCCTCTACTGTGGAACCTTCTCCCAGTTTGGGTCCAGGAGGCAGAAACACCCTCTGTACCTTTAAGAGTCGGCTTAAAACTTTCCTCTGTGATAAAGCTTATAGTTAGGGTTCGCTCAGGCTTAAACCATCCCTTAGTTATGCTGCTATAGGCCTAGACTGCCTATCACTTCTTTTCTTCTACTTAAGTTAGCATGCTAACCAGCTAGCCTCCACCTGTCTCATCACTTTCCGATAGCGACTTACTGTAGCATCCATTGAGTCTATTAGTCCACACACAAAGGTTTTTTCTTGTTTGTTTTTTTTGTCCATGCAGAATATGAATCCACTTTATTTGACAGAAGGATGTGATTACATTTTCAAACTGATGTTTCCCTGAGGCTATGAAGCTGTGTATCCTGGGCGTCAGCTGCTGTTCAGGATCAGCTCGGTCTGACGATTCATTTTTATGTAATTTCTCAGAAATACATCAAACCAAATCTCCCAACGTCAGAAATGAGACGATGAAGTGATTCCTGATCGTCTATATTTGCTGGTGAAGCTCTTGGCTCCTGACACTTCCCATCAGTAATGAAGCTGCGTTGCCGCCTCGGGCCACGTTTTCACAAAGAATTTAAGTCATTAAACTCATTGAAGTCTGTGTGTGAGATTTCTGAGCTTGAGGGTTTTTACATTCTCTCTTCAGATAACGATGAAAGGATGGAGGAGGTAACGAGACGCATCATTCCTCCATGTTTGATCAGAATCAGAGCAGAGAGATCAGAGCGGAGGGATTACAGGGATCGGACTCAAAAACACCAACAGGAAAATTCAACGTCAGAGTGGGAGTCCTGAAACCACCTCTGGAACTTTTTAAAGGATCTTAAATTCAAACTGCGTCAGAGACGAGTCGACTCAGTTCATCTCTCAGTCTTCAGAGGATGATGTTTGACTGCGTTACTCTTAGAAATCACAACAGAAATTCACAGTCATCTTCTGTTCTGACTTGTTGCTCAGTTATTTGGTGAAGTGCTGCTGATAAACACTTAAAAACACACAGCACTTTCCATGCAGAGATGCATGAACGATTATCACAGCTAAATTAAAATCTCGTCCTCTGTCATTTGTGCAAAATGTTATTTGGAAAAACACACCAAACTTAGCTAATATTATCAAGCTACTTTACATATATTATACAGGTTTTTTTTATGGCAAGCAGCCAGATATATTAGTTGACATAAGCAATGACACGGACCGCTAACGTCATTAGGTATCTTTACGTTCGGCTAACGCTAACATTGTTGGGTTAACATTAAGGTAAAGTGCTTCTTCCTTATCTTTGGCTTTACTGACGTTTGGCCAAACCTTTGAGCACTTTGCACATTCAGCTGTTGTAAACAAGTAAAAAGCAACCAAATGAGTAATGAAGGAAGAACGAGGACGAACTGAATTCAAAAACCTCATTCATTCATTCAGAACCGGGTCTCGATCCCCATCCTTGTAATTTTATTTTCTGAGTTGGTTTGCTTTGTCCTTTTTGTTTTATTAGAGTATGATTTAAATTATTGTTGTTTTTTTGTTGTTTGTTAGTTTCTCCTCAGTAACTCCACCATCACTTCATCATCCTGGAAAACAAAAAGCCTTTCTGTCCTGTTGGTGCAGTCATGCAGCAGTTAAGAGTCCTGCAGTGGGTTGGAAGCAGTAAATTAACTTCTCCCCTCTCCGTCTCCATAACCGCTCTGCATCCTGTTTACCCAGAGTTCCTCTCTGCTGAGAGCCGTGTCCTTTGGCTCCCTGTGTAATGTACAGTATCAAATAGCTTCTCTTAAAGGAGCAATCATGCAGCACTCCAGGGGACGCTGTGCACAGTAATTGAACACTCGCTGACGTACAGTGTGAATGTTATAGTATGAAATATAGTGGTCACAGCTATAAAGATGTGAACAGCGTCAAATACTCACTGGGAACATTGGACACACTGGGAACACTTTCTCCTCCAGCATCACACACCGACAGGCGACAAATTAAACAACATTCTGAATTTTCTATGCTTTCTACACTTATTTTGTTCTCTCTCATAGTAATTAACACCCTGAAATCACTTAATTTGTACCCTCCCGACACTAAATTATGCACTAACATTATTTCATTTGCCTTCTCCTCCTGTGAAAAGCAGCGATATATCTTCACAAAAGACTCTTACAGACAATGAAACACTGTTTACAAGGAAAATCTCCAATAAAATATTAAAATCAAGTGAGTCCCGCCAGGGGGACGAGGACCAGTACAATACAGAGGATAATTTGATTAAATCAGAAGCAATTAATTAGTGCTTCTAATTTGAAGAAATGTGTAAAGTAATTTCATTCTTGATTTGAGGGAATTAATGTGATAATTTGAAGGTAAACAAATCATAAATCCAGAGAGTGAAAAATGTACAGTTCGCAAATAATTCATCAAAAATGTCCGACTGATTTATGAATGTTTTTGGGAAGTTTCCTGTTCAGGAGATACTTTAGAAACCATGGAAGAGTTTTTAATACTGATTCTTAAATATGATTCATTTGGGTTTAACCCTCGTGTTGTCCTCTGGGTCAAAGTTACCCGGTGGCCGACAATGTGCCTTCGTGTGTGTGTGTGTAGTAGGATTTGTTGTTGTGCATGACATTCGTGATTCTGAAGCGGTTATCTTTTGTTTTTGAATAATAGTAAGAAGAAAAAAGTATACAGAATACGAAGGGCAATACAGAGGGCAACGGGAGGGTTAAATGTGAGTCTAGAGTTTGAGGGTTTGAAGTGTTTGACTCTGGGTAACAAGTACAGAACTCTGCTCTGTTCATATCTCAGTCACAGTGAAGAGATGAGTGTTTGTTAAAAATGAACATTGGCCTATGTGTCATTATCAGATTTTGATTTTTGATCAGGTCTTCCTGTGAAGAATCCAAGGAATTTAAACATTTGTGGGTTTCCTCCCCAACCCTATGATTTATAAGGCATCAAATCAAATTAAGTTAAAGTATTTATTTTATTTATTTGCACTGTTTGGTATAAGGCAGAATATTCAGGTCTAACTTTGGAAGTCACAGATTGGAACTGGGAGTGACGTCACCTCTGAGTTGACGACGTTCCGGTTAAGAATTTAGGAAAACATGGACATTCACAGAGCCTTTATAGCTGCTCTTTCTGAGTTTCTTATATCAGGGTTGGAGGGTAGCTCTGACTTTTTGAGTTGGAAATCTGACCTCAGGGGGCGTTCAGGTTCAAACTTGAACTTGGAAATTCTGACTTCTGAATACAACTGGAATGCATTACAACATGACTGCACACTGAGAGAGGAAAATATGATAATGTAAAACAATGAAATACAACAACTGACAAAAATCTACAGCCAAACAAATGTTATACTCCCTGTGTGAATGTTGTACCAAATAGCATTAGATTTCCAGGTGTTCCTGGTATTTTGTCCACTCTCCAAACCCCTCCAGTCTTTGTTGACTGCAGGACACCGTCCTCTCCGTCAGATCTCTGCATCAGCGCTGCACCTTCAGATGCAAACCAACGACCGTGCTGGAATGTAATTGCCATTCAGCAAATATCTCTGCGCTGGGCTGCAGCGTGCACGCTCATAAACTCCCCCACTGGAATCACTACTCGGAGATGGACGGGAGTATTAGTCACCACGCCGTTATTGCTCACAAATAAAACCAAAGCGCAATAAAAGTGATCCTTTAAAAATTCATGTGCGCCGCAGCAGCGTGGAGGCTGAACGCTGTGGGTGGTGGAGTGTGAGAAGAGGGTGTGTGTATGTGTGTTAGTATGGAGCTTTATTTTAAATTATTCTGGTCATTAAGCTGCATCAGCGCCTGTGTGTCACCGGTGTGTGCGTGCGCGCCATTAAAGGTTTATGACTGTGTGTGTGTGTGTGTGTGTGTGTGTGTGTGTGTGTGTGTGTGTTTTCATCTGCATGAACCTTTAGGTGTTTGTGTGTGTTACGTAATATTAGGTGGGGACATATATGTATGCATGAGTGTGTGAGGGTTTGTGTGTGTGTGATTCATTTATATTTATGCATCGATGTATGTTGTGTTATACCTGTGTGTGTGGAGGCATGCCAACAGTGTAGGCCTGGAGTGATGTGTGTGTGTGTTCATACATATTTCTGTGTGTTTGTGTGAGTGTGACAGAGCAGTTGTGTGTGTAAATCTACCTTTAAATCTGTGAACATGAACCTCTGTGTGTGTACATACACACAAACAGGTGACAAAGGAAAAACCTGGCTCCAGGCTGAACAACACGTTATGTTGGGTTTCACCATGTTGGTTTATTATTTACAGAATCTAAAGAAGGTTCTTTACGAGGTTCTAGTGGTTACTGAGGAGGTTCTCAGGATTGTTTAGGATGTTTTAGGGGTCGATGGGAAGGTTCTAAAGGTTCTTCAGTTCTAGGGGTTGTTTGGAAGGTTTAAGTGAACCAGCCGTGGAACCTTTTCAAGAGATTTTAGTAGTCAATAAGAAGGTTCTATTGCTCCTTTAGAGGTCTTTTAAGAGGTTGTACTGGTCAGAAAGGATGTGCTAGAGGTTTCTAGGCATCTCTTGGAGGTTCTAATGGTCATTGACAAGATTGATGTTCAAATTGTTCAAGGGGTTGTTTAGAAGATTTAAGTGGTCGCCGAAGAGGTTCTATGTCTGGTTTAAGGATGTTTTAATCACCAAAAAGAAGGTTCTAATGGTCCTTTAAGAGGTTATGGACCTTAAAGAGGTTGTACTGGTCAGTAAGGAGGTGCTTCTTGTGTACGTGTACGTTTATGAGGACCAGTTTTAGGACATACTTGTGAGTGAGAACCAAATGTTGTCCACTCCTCACTTCTACAGAGAGCTGTGTGAGGGTTGGTTCTCTGTATGGGCCTGAAAGTAAGGGTGTTTTCACAAATAGTTCTTTTTTTTTTTAATTAGTTTGATCAGTGGTCATTGATCCTGCAGGATAAGCTGATAAACTGAGATGTAAAGTATATTCTTTATATCGCTGCTTCTTGGCTCCACCCACTGAGCTTTTATTACCATGTTTTAAATTCTAACCCTTTCTTGCAGGGGGGGAAACATATTTTTCTATTTTCACACACACAAAACTTTTTGCATTTCAACATATTGATCTCATTTGCCAACATTTCATGAACCCAGATTGCTTCCCTCCCTTTCTCTCTCTCTCTCACGTCATCCCTCTCTCGCCTCCCGAGTTCCTCCATTATTCAACAATTCACCTTTAGCACCTCGCTTCTCCCGCTGCCTCTCACACTAAATCTACTTTGAGACTTTATTGTCCTTGAAATTAGGTTTGCAGGAGAGCGTGCTGCAGTACATAACGATAAACAAAATCTACCGGAACATATGAGACACACATTAAAATGAATCGTGGAACGAATGGTAGATTGACTGACCAGAGAGTCTGAGTCTATTGGCCTTCTATTTCTCTTTATCTTCTCAGTCATTCATTCATCTCTCTTCCCTTCATGCCTCCTCTGGTCTGCAAAGGATTGGTCAATCTTCAAGCACTAAGACAGCACAAATATAAGCACCAGTGTGTTTCTTTTGCATTTTCATACCCGTGTGTTTGCATGTGAACCAAAAGTATTTTAAAAAATCCACCATATTAGTAAGAAACTCCATAGATAAATAAATACAAATAAATAAATGAACCAAAAATATCACAAACCATGTTGCATTTTCCATGTGTTTGTGTTCAGGTCATAAATCACTGGTTCAATCACACAATCTGAACCAGGAAAGGAGCCGCCAAAGGATGTAAATACTGGAAGTCAGACGTAAAACTTGTTGTAAGCAGTCTGGACACTTATTTGCTTGAATGCACCATTAGTTCTGGTCTCTGAGGTTAAACTGTCTAAGAGGAGCAGAAACAGGTTCAGTCAATGCCTGAATATCCTCTGAAGAACAGCTCACAGAGCCAGGCACCAAAGTCACTCTAATCTCTCTTATTTATGTAATTATGAGGATATCTTGATTTTTGATTAATGTTTTGAATTTCCTTTTATTTTGGCATGTGAAAGAGTTTATTGTGGACTGGGTCTAACATAAAATGTAATTTAATGAACACCTAAGCATAACTATAAATGGTGGTTTTATTATTTAAAAGGTGCTTTATGTATTTTAGTTTAAAACATTCAAATATTAAAGAAAATTATTAACAGAATGTGAAGAAATGATTGTTTTGAGGTTATGTTCAAGACTTAACATCTTGTGTTATCTACTGAAGTTAGCATGATAACCAGCTATCCCCGGCCCATTTCGTCTCATAATACCACTGTCTACGTCTACGTCAAGAGGTGATAGTGAGTCACTGCAGTGTCCAGTCTGTCCTTAGAGGAAGCAGTGCTGCTCAGAGGACGTCTATCCATCCTCTTGGCTGAAGCTCTTGGCAAGTGACCATTATCACCACCACCTTCTCACCGGAGGAAACCAGTGTTGGTGGCAAAGATTAGGAAGTAAAACAAGCGTCAACACTGGTGCAGCTCAAAGAAAGTTTGATGCTGAACTCAAAATGTTTTTCTAGACTGGCTGTTAATGCTAATATTGGCTATGTAGCGATACCAAAACCGCACATTTAGCTTCTTTAAACATCACTGGTTATTGGTAATTGATTGATTAAGAAAGGTTTAGGTAACTTCCTGCATAGACTGCACGCTCTGTGCTCTGCTTTACAGATGAGGTTAAATCCATCTGAAAATGAGCCTCATGTTTGTGCACTTGTTTTCAAATACGACTCTGTGTCCCATAAGTCCTGTAGTTTCCTGGTTCCTCTTTGTAAAGGACAGTGGCACTCACAGCACAGCACCCTCTAGTTGTCTGGAGGCAGACAGGAATCCAACAGATCTCTTACTCCAAAGCTTCAATTTTAACTCCTCCCTCCCTCCCTCCCATCCCCAATCTAAATTAAGAAAAGTCCATTAGATCATGGAGTGTGATTCCTCAAAATCACACCCACACACACATTCACACACCTGGTACGGACCATAAATCGTTGTCTCCATTACAGTTCTGCCAATAGCACCTCCATGCCAGTTGCACAGCATCTTTACAGTGCGGCTTTGATGTATGAGGGGTCGAGCCAGGCGGGTGGGGCGAGTGACAGAATGAGGTCGGGGAGTGAGGGGGATTCACAGCAGAGGAGGAAGGAGGAGAAACTCTGGACCCACACCAAACACCAGAGAGAGATGCACATGTAGCAGGTTTTATCACCTTCACTCCCCGAACTGGAATCTGCTGCAGCTTCATTACGTCTTCTGTCTGTGCAGCATTGGGTGTAATTCTCTGGCGGTGAGATTATAACACTGCTACATGACTTGGCTGTTGTGTTCTGCCCTTAATAAGAAAGAAAGGAGTAAAGGAGAATGAAAAGTACGAGTTGTGTCCCAGTTCAGGAGCTGGATCCATCAAAGGACGAGGCCGATGAATGTTTGTCCTTCAGAGGAACTGAGAGGACACAGGCAGGTGGAGTAAACTGTCTTTACTTGGTCAACTGGCAGGTGAGAGGTCGACATCAAAAGATCAGTCTAAATGACTGATGAGGGGTCCAACAGACCGAGACAGACAAATCAGAGAAAAGACGCTGCAGCTGCAACAAGAGTGGCAACTGAAGCTGTTGGGATCAGGTGGATGGTCAGGTGATAGTTGAGGCAGGAGATATGTCTGTGTGGGTTCTCAGTCATCCAGGTGTCATGGTAGTCTTGAGTGCTAGAGTTGAGGGCAACTGGACTTCTTTTAGTTTGCTTTAAGACATTTCTCATCTGAAAGGCTTCCTCCATTCTACAGGCTGGTTGGGGAGTCCCAGGTATTTAACCTTTTGGAGGTGGTCCTGAGAGTCGTTGACCCACCATGACATCGTCATTGGGATCACATGGCTCCTGTCTCTACTGACAGCTGCTGGACAGATGAGGAACACACAGATGAGCCCTGGTCATCAGCCACATATGGAAATATTCTGCACTGTTCAGTCAGCGGATGAGTTTTAAAGGGAGGACAAACAGGAACTGTCACAGTGAGCTGACAAGCCTGCAGTCCACAGGTTTCTCTCCTGGACAATGACCTCTGACCCCTTCCCGGTTAATACTGTGAATTGTTTTTGGTCGGTTGGTTGGGGCTCCAGTCTGTAGGATGTACAGAGATCTTAAGGTCTTTTTCCTTGATGCCCTGATGGCTCAGCCATGAAGGACTCCCAATGGGTCCCTTTTAATTGAGCCATGTCCTTCCTGGTCTTCAGTCTGGTTGGGATGTTGTCAAGGTCAACCCAACCGGTCGAGGCAGATGGCCGCCCACCCAGAGTCTGGTTCTACTCAAGGTTTCTGCCTCTTAAAAGGATGTTTTTCTCTTCATTGTCACCAAGTGCTGCTCCTGGTGGGAACTGTTGGGTCTCTTTGTAAATAATATAAAGAGTACAGACCTGCTCTATATGAAAAGTTCCTTGAGATAACTTCTGTTGAGATTTGAAGGTATATAAATAAAACTGAATTGAAAGGTTCAGACAACTGAACCACAACAACCAAAGACTGTGAGATGTGACTCAAAGAAGTTTTTTTTTTTTTTTTTTTTTACTGTTCTCAAGGTCATGATTCGATTACTGATTGATGTTCACGACTTTAGCCCTGCTACTTGCTGTTCTCTGTACTTTTGTCCTCACCACATGTAGCCTGCTGTCCAGCAGCCTGACTGCCTCACTCTGTCCACTGCAAAGACTAATGGTTCACTAAAAATACCTAACGTCCAGCTGCTGGTTCACAGCCACCTGCTCCGGATGTTATCACCCCATTAAATGTCTGTTGTCAGTCACCATCACAGATGAGTTAGTGGGACGGGTCTCCACCTCCTAGTCGCCTCAGTAGGTTGTTATCCCAGACATTTGTCGTCACGTTTCTAATAATAAACACGAAGTCTACCTGGTTTTTGAATGTGTGTTGTCTTCACATCCTAATAAGAAATATGGGAGCTCCTCTCAGCTACACCTCTGCTCGGTGCTCCATCCTCCCTCCGGCCTGCCTGAGAGCTCTGAGTCTGTTGTAATTGCTGTTGTACTCTGTGTGTGTGTGTGTGTGCGTGTGTGTCTGCTGCAGTTCTGTCAATAAGTGCTTGATGGCCGAGCCGGTGACTGCCTCTCTTTCTTTCTCTCTGCAGCAGCACTGAAGAGATGGATGGTAAAAGAGCCGGCCCCTCAGCGACTTTTATCTCCCTCTCTCCTCTCCTCCATCACTCCGTCCTGAATCCTCTGCCATTTTTCCACCCTCTGGTCTTCCTCCCATCCTCTCCCTCTCTCTCTCTTTATCTCTCCATCTGTTGCAGCCCTCTCTGTCTTGCTTTGCCTTTTTGTGTGAATGAATGTTTCTCATTTCCTCTCCCTGTAGACAGTCTTCCCATGTTATCCTTTATGTCTCTGTCTGTCTCCTCCCCCCTCCTCAAGCTTTTAAAAAAATATTATTTTAGTTATAAAACTACAAATCTCTCTCTTGTTTCAGGCTCTGTTCACTGTCTTAACTCACGGACAGTCTCTAACATCCTGTTTGATGTAAAACAAACTCATTTTACTTTTGTAAAGTGTTTTAAATTGTCAGTTAGGGTTAATTGTTTTATTAATATACTTTATCTCTCTCTCTCTCTCAATATCTCCTCTCCTTTTCCTCTATTGATCAGGCTGATGACTTTTTTTTTTTAAGATGATTACTTCATGGACAGCAACTGAAGACACTGATCCTCCACCAGCCAGAGCAGGAAGAGATTTAAAATTTAACCCCTTAACGCCGATTGTCGCGAATTCGCATCATACCGTTTGCATTCAGACTGCAGCCGAGATAGCGTATGCATTCCCCCAATGCCGGTTTGTGCATTCTAAATACGTGCCTAGGAACCTTTTGCAAGCACTGGTTTACCGTAGGACCGTTTGGAGTGTGACCTACATCCAGTAGTTATAGTTACGTAGTAATAGTGTAAATCATAATGTAAATAATAGTCTAAATAATTGTAAACAATTTTGTGGCTTCAATAAAAAATTTACCATTGGTTACCATTAATGCCTATTGTCGCTAATTTGCATCATACCTGAATGTATATCTATTTTATGTGCTATAGACAAATTAACAATCTCTACTTAATTTAGTATCAGCTTGAAAGCAAAAACACAAATAATTATTTTTTTTATACAATTGTAAATAATTCAGGCATCAAGGGGTTAAGCTTTACAAAAGTAAGAGTACACACCAACTTGTACAAAACATACAAATCTTCCGATTTACTCATCCAGTGAGGAAGACATCTACGACTCCTCACCATCACTATTATCCTGATGTCCATTGGACTGAACCAAGTTAAACCGACTTAAATGAACTGCAGACGTAGGGATGGGATGATATGCGATTTTATCACCCCTTCGTGATAAAAAACACTCACAATAAGTTGATCATGGTGAATTTCCATCATCAGGTTAATCGTGAATATCTTCACTAAAAAAATCTGTCTAGACAACATACAGTCCCATATCGATTTATTTTGAATCACCACAAGGGGGAGCTGCATCAGGTCACCAGTGAATTAAGCTAACATTAGTCAGGTAACGTTAGCTATGTAGCTAAACAGCAGCTAGATCTGCTGTCTCAGACCAGAGCGGAGCTGTGGTCTCCAGAGAACTGACTGTAATTTATTACCACAGCCCAAAAGGAACAGTTAAAATCATTCTAAGATTTTAAAGTATATTATTGCAATAATATCGCTAATTGATATTATTTTGGCCGGGATAATCTTGATATAAATTTTCATATCGTCCCATGCCTACGCAGGTGGTTCATACCTGAGGCAGCAGGTAAGCTTAGCAGAAACAGTACAGAACGTTCTCCAACTGAATTCAGCTGTAAATCTGGATTTATTGGTAAACTTAGACTGAAGTCGACATTAGCGACATGCGATGCGACCACAGACTTTGTCCTCTTGCTCAGTAAACCCCACCCAACAGCGGAGGTGAGAAGTTAAACTTCAGTTGTTGTTCAGTTGCTCTTCAAAGTGCTGTTCAGCAACACTAAGAAATGCAGGAACAATAAAGCCTGAATTTCTCATTCTGCCTTTAATGGAAGTAATCTCGAATGCCAACTAAAAAACAAGTGCATCAGCCAACACTTTTTCTTTTTATGATGGTGTATTCCAGATGAGTATTACACTGAGACAGAGACCTCAGACTGAGTCAGATTTGTAATTAGCGAGCACACTGCCTGTGAGAGGGGAATGGAAAACAAAATACAGCCATCTGAATGGAATTACAATGAAACTGAGGGCCATTCCATGGTTCTTCTGATTGCCCGGCTTTCACTGGTGATATACGGCGCAATTACACAGTCTTGCACCAAGTTAGAAATAAATGGGGGGTGGGTTGTGGGTCGGCTGGGAGTTTGAATACTAAAAACACTTATAGTCTAATAGCCACTGGCTAGTTTTGGCTCCCGTTCAGAAAATGTAAAGTTGGAGCTAATCAAAGGCAGCGGTCTCCTGTGGGGTCTAAAGACAGTTCATAATGTGCTGTTAGAGCAGACTCTCTCAGAATCTAAATATTAAATTATTTTATTCTCTGTATGCAGCAGAGCTACAGGCTATAGCTCCCACAGATCTCTGAATGTTTAATTTCTCTCTTAACTCCTATAAAACTGTGTCTTTATCTCCTCTCTTTCTTTCAGTAGCTTTGGGTCAGACACAGACTCGAGAGATTTTGTGGAAAAAAGTGGAAAAAAAGGCCCCAAAAGGCAGTTTATGTGTTGTGAATAATAATCACATCCTCCACCATGAAACGACAGGAACATAAACTGCAGCCTTCTTGTATTTATGGAGAGCTCAGCTAATGGTAAAGTTTAGGTAATTATCTTTCAGATTAAACACATAAAATAGCAAATAATAACAAATAAAAAGAAATGTTTACTTATTCACACAACAGAAACAAATAAGCCCACAAAGACAAAAAGACAACGGTGCTTTAGATTTTCCAAATGAAGACAGTTGAAGGTTGTGGTGGAAATTAAAATCAGAAAGGAAAAACTGAAAATTTCAATATCTTTTTTCCAGAATTTGTCTTTCACTGTGACGAGAGAGAGAAGAGGCGGAAATGGCTGCAGCTGACAAGTTCCATTTTTTTAAACAAATAAAGAAAAACAAAGTTTGGCACCAGCAGGTGCTAATGATAGCCAGCTAACCTAGCATTAGCACCAGTTAGCACCCGCTGGTTTCGGTTGTCAATCCTTTTCTGTGCTGCCCAGCTAAGGTGAATAAAGCTGGTCTTAGTTAGCTATCTTCACCCTCCCTCTGAAAACAGACCATATCTCACTATTTCTGGGCAGCTCAGAAAAGGACTGAAACATGAAGATGCAGGCTCAAAACAAGAAACACCCGCAAAGCCCATAGCTTATATCAGGGGTGCCCACTTTTACTAGTGAATGCTAACATTAGCTAGCTAACCTCGCTAACATTAGCACCTGCTGGCATTAAACTTTGTCTTCATTAGTTTAAAAAATTTAAACTTATCAACTCTAACCATTTCCTTTCCTTTCTTGTCACAAGGAGAAAGCAGCAGAATGATCTGCCTCAGATCTGTTCAGTGTTTTTTTGTTAGTCATGATGGTCAAAACTTAACAAGTGAATTGGAGGGTGGTGACAAATGACCTGTATGGTCATTTAGGTTGGAGGACGTGTAGTTTCCTCTCCCTCCCCCGTCAGTATTCTCTTTCATCTACACTTGTATTTTCATCTCCCTGAGCCTCTCATGTCGCCCTCTCTCAGATACTCCAGCTCCATCACTGCCTCTGCTGCCGACTGTACCTCGTGCTGTTATTACTGGGGGATTTGGCTTTGGTGACCACTTATGAGTCAGCAGAGAGAGGAAGAGGGATGGGGATCGAGAGAGAAACCAAAGGAGGTCATCGAACTACCTGAGCCTCCAGATGGAAGTTTCCTTGCTGCTTTGATCAGCCATTTGTCTGCGGAGCGATTCATCTACAGTGTGGGTGTGAAAGCAATGTCAGCACTGAGTGATTAATGCTACAAAATGTTTTCCTAATGTGGCGAGGGCCGGAGCTGGTGGGTGTTCTAAAATATGTTTTCAGAATGGAAACAAGGTTGGTTAGATCCCCGGGCAAAAACAAGAGTCATTTATAAAACAGAAAACAGAAGTAGGAGAAGAAGTAGTAAAGTTACTGTGACAGTGATGATAAACCTGAACTGAAACACAGCCCAATGGTGTATATTACCCATGATCCCCGGCTTCTGGAGCAGGAAGTGCTGTGGCTGTAACAAACACACCAAACTGTTGGTGTGTTGGTGTTTTTAACTGATCTACAGTTCAGCATTACTCTGGAACTTGCTAGACCAGTTTAATCTGCTGACTGTCACTCAGTTAGAGGGAGATCGTATCACTAAACTGCTTGTTTTTGCCTCTGACAGGCTCAAAAATTAAAGCAAAAAATCTGAACCAGACAAAATGTGTTTGCCAATGAAAAAACTTTAGTTATATATAAACATATAGAGAGCTGCAGGAATGATCCTAAAAACCAGGAAGTCAGTTAGCATGTTAGAATGTTAGCACTTCCTGTTCCCTCGTCCCAAAGTCAGTGTGTTTCTGGTTAAATGTCTGAAATAAGGTCTGTGGTTTTAACACAAGCTCAAGACATTTTCAGGTTTTATTCTCCGACATAAAATGGGTCAGTAAATCCCCCACTCCTGATGTTTGAAGCTTTTACGTGTCTTAAAAAAGGCGGTTGCTAACGAGTGTCTAAATGAGACTACAGAGGTTGTCGGGGACGTTAACATGAAAACCCATCTACTCACCAGTCCACCTTTACAGCCTCGTTGTGTTTCTACTCACGCTCTTTCAAACTCTCACTAACTTTCTAAGAAGAAAGGCTTTTGTAGAAGAGCTCAGAGCTAAATGAAATGACCAGTTGGAAGCTTAGTGGTGGAGACGTTGACGTCATGTGACCGTGGTGTAGTTGGTTTATAGCCTAACATTAGCTTCTTACTTCTGGAGATTGGATTTAGGCTTCAAACATCAGAACAGTGGTGTTCATCTGTGAAGATTATCTGATCAACTAAACCTGGAAGGATCAGAAACTTTAGCTGCTCACAGTTTATTTTCTGGAATAATCCAAAACACAGTGAAATAATCCCATTGGCTTTTTGTGGAGGGAACCAGGCTGATGCTAACTTCAGGACTGGACTTCAAAAATAGTTTGTCCCTGCACTACTCTATTTGATGAATCTGCTTCTTTAGGTGCATCATGTCAATCCAGAGCTAGAGCTAAGGATGCCTGACTAACTCCTGGTCTATATTCTGGCCTTAAATTGTGCTCACATAAGAAATGTAACTAGGAGACAGTCCAGTCCAGGTAGTTTATAAAGTTACTAATAAAAGTTTCAAGTTGAATAAAAAATTGACAAGAAGCTAAAGTTGTGTTTATCTCTGAACCAACAGCAACAGAAACACTTTAGCAGACTTAAACTGAGCATACAAACATCACACAACACAAAAATCATACATGTGGAGCCAACTGGTGCCAGGAGAGCTGAAAACAGCCGAGGCAAACAGAAAGCAGAGAGTGTTAGGTCGTGTCTGTTCGGCAGATCGATGCCTGTACAAACAGAGGAGGCTGTGGACTGAGTTTGTGAGACTCGATCGGGACAGTCCCAGCCCCAGAAGGGTGGACAGAATAATGTGAACATTTCAGGAAAATGTATTTATACTGAAACAGTTTCAAATGCTGCAACACATGTGACTCAGGTTATGTTTGATACCAGTTAGCATTTGTTAGCTTGAAAAGAAGGAGTATTAAGTGTCAGTTTTCAAAGCAACATAACAGCTGTAGGAAGGATCAAACAGGTGCGCCAATAAAAAATACTAAATATATTCAATATGATCACGGAAAAATCATGACTAAGATGAAATACCATATAAGCTAATATGACCGTTGTTGCAGGATTTGCAACAATGATTCTGCTCCTGTATTTTTTTGTGCACATGAGAAACAGCAAACTGCTCTAATTGGACAAACTTAAAGTGTAACTTCACCCCCAGCTATGAGCCTAACTCCATCCGCTACATCATTTTGATAAATGCAAAAAGTCGTCAAGGGGCTGGGGGGCTGCATCAGTTACAGCCGCTCGCTCCACCTCCAGCACTGCCTGAAGCTGGAGCTGTCAGAGCTGAGGCGATGGAAGTACAAAAAAAGGTGGGGGCAGACTAAGTTTTAATGTTTTTTGCTGTTAAACCTACACATAACAAAACATGGCTATGCTAACAGTGCTAACTAGCAGCTAGCCACGGCTAGCAGGCTCACTGAGAGTTTTAAAAACATGCATTTACTAACTGAAGCGTCCCCCACCAGAGGAGAGTTGCTAATTTGAACAATCCAGATACTGAAAACATGTACCTCTCTATGAACCACTGTAGTGCCCAGGAGCAAGGCGGCTGGATTCATCACAGGGAGCAAAGAATATGTAGACTGGATATTTTGTTTCTGTGTATGAATAAAAAATGAGATAAAATAAAAAAATACATGAGAGAAATAACCAGTTTCTCTTATTGAAACACACCACGTTGGTATAATATTGTGAAGCAGAGTTAACACAACCTGCAGTTATTTGTTAACTGTGCCCTTGTTTGTTGTTGCTCAGTTTGAAGCTTAAACTGCAGAAATCTTTTTATCTTCAGCCCTAAAACACATTTTACAGTTTCTATGATTAAAGTCATTTTTGCATAATTTGTGTCAGTTATTCTTTTTTTTTTAATAACAAAAGCATCTAATGATTATAATCTCATTGTTATACTGTGCACATTTTATCCCATTCCTAATCCCTGCCAGCTGCAGTGTTGTCTGTCTCCGTCCCATTAAACTGCTCCCTGTTCATCAGGGTTTTGTTTCTGTCCTCGGGGAGAGAGGCTGCCTCCACATCTCCATGCATACAGAATTCGTCCTCTCCTCACAGCGCCACTGCCAGTTGGCCCAATCGATCGCATCACTTAACTCCTCTCCAAGGTGCTCTGAACCGGTGTCACCGGCCCGCCACTGCTGCAAACTACATTAACTAATTAACCGCCTTCTTCTGTGAGACACATCTCCAATATGTCGGCAAAACACGACCTGTGCAGAGGCGTCATAGCTCATAGACGCATCAGTTTGGAGAGGTGCACCAGTAAATACTGTATAGCCATGGCAACAGGACAGAGCTGAGCCTACACCCTGAAGAGAGAGAGTTCCTCGAAGGGTTTCTGCTTTGGAAAGTGGCTGCTCAGGCGAAATATGTCTCTACACGGTGATTAATAAGACTACAGCCTCTGCTCCAGTACAACTATAATAGTGACTAATACACCATTCTTACATCAAAATGAGTGCATATATGCAGGGTTTTTAAAACACATTTTACATCATGAATGCACCAGAAAACAGGGTTAGTAAACAGCAGAAAGCAGCACAAAGGCCAGTGACTGTGTTATGGAAAAACAATACATGTTCCTGGATATTTGCGCACTGATGTGCGTCACAGCATTGAACCAGAAAAAGGGCAAGAAAAAGGTGTCATGGTTCCAACACTGCCAATTGGAGCTGGAGTCGATAAATACTACTGCAGAGGTACTTGACCTGGAAATGAATGCAGATTGTAGCTTTTTTTCCTGACAAGCAAACCTTTTTGTGATCGTGCAAATTATTACAGTCCCCTGGTTCATGGTTATTTTGTTTTAATGACATATGCTATCATTAAGGAGCAAAGGAGGACAGAGGAGTCAAGTCAGTCCATCTCCCAGACCAGAACTCCCAGAACCAAAAGACTTTTTGGTGCAGATCGATTGTCCATAGCAGTGAGGATGGAAAGCTGTCAGCTGTCCTGTTTACTTATTCTTTGATTTCTTGGATTTAAATCAACACTCTGGCTCCATGCATCAAGACAAAACTGAAAACTGACATTCTTTTGTCAAATAAAAGGTTGTTCATATTCTCTTATCAACACCAGTATCAAAATATAAGAGATTTACGTCCCTTTAGAACAGTCTAGAGATCCACAGAACGTTTGGTTTAAGATTATATATATGTTTTTTGTCTCATATTCCTCTATATGGTAGTTTCTGAGCCTTTTACAGTGATTCTTTGCAGCACTGTTCAGTTTTCCGAAGCCAGAATAACCACCCTCTGGTACCTTACAGGACTATTTATGTTGAGAGTAAAGGAGGAAGTATAAAAAGGATGAGTCATTGATGTCACCGGAGGTTCTGCGAGGATACGGATACGTTCGCACGATGGACAGAATGATTAGTCACTGAATGTAAAGAGAAGCGAAGAAGAGAAAACAAGTCGACTCGGTCGTTCTGAGGTTTTTCCCAAATGGGTCATACCATGAAAAGCAGCGTCCCGTGACGACAGGAGCTCCTCCTCCACCGTCCTCTGACAGAGTTAGGCCAGCGGGAGGAGGGAACAGTGACTCTCGGTGGTAAAAAGGTGATTTATACGCTGCGTAGGATGCAGATGCCGGCAAGAGAGAAGAGGCAAGGGCAACGGAGGAGGAGGAGGAAGACAAGCGAAGAAAAGGGGAGAAAAGGGAAAGAGGATGATATAGATATGGTAGAAAAAGAGATTAAGAGAGAACCAGGTTGGTTGAAGAATAGGAGAGATGAGGAGAAAGGAAAGGACAGAGGATAGAGGGATGGACAAAGCAGAGCAAAAAGGCTAGAAAGGGAAATGGAAAAAGAAAAGAGAGAGGAGAAGATGAGAAGAAAATAGGTATAGGAGGTGGGAGAGTAGATAAGAGAGAACAAGTCTGAAATGAAGGATGAGGACAACGAAAAAGAAGATGAGAAAAGACAAGAAACAAGAGAGGACTGAAGAGAGGATGTAAAGTGAGGTCAATAGAGGAAGAAAAAAATGTAGAGGGAGAGAAACGGGGGGGGGGGGGGGGGCAGAGGAGAAAAGAAGAAATTAAGAGAGGCAGGAGCAGCGTAGAGGACCTGAGGAGAAGAATGCACTGGAGATAAGGGACAACTGGAGGGGAGGAGAGGTCAGGAGAAAGGAGGAAAGAGGAGGAAGATGAGGGCACATGGGAGGGAGGAGAGGGATGGAGAGATGTGGTGTAGAGAGCACATAGAGGACAGATGCTGCTGTCACATGTACGTGTTGGTAAAGCAGAGCTGACGGGAGTCGACGTTTTTCTCCAGAGGTGAATCACCTGAGCTGAGGATCACATCAGCCTCAACAGCCTGACCACTGCAGCACAACATCATACAGGATATATGATACAGGCGTCTCTACAGCAGGTCATCTCAGTGTTTATAAAATCACCACTGAACTCCTACGAAAACAGGTGCTGTGTTCAAATTTTCATCTATATTACAGTCAGATTAGCACATGGTTAGGTTTTCAATTGTAACTGTAACATGGAAAACCCTTAGTCTTCCAAGCCGAAGCCAAAAACAGGTTGACCCATAGTTCTGTTCAGTTGTTAGGTGACATTTAGTCACCACTGTAATTATGACGGGGACAAAGTAGATGACGTAGCATAAAAAGCTCCACAGACCATGTTGGGGGAGGTTGGGGTGGATGGATGACCATTCCACAACTAGTTTTAACCCAAACCACCATCATTTCCTAGTATCAACCTATGGTTAGCATGGTCATGTGGGGGTAAGCGACCTGTATGGTTGTGCATGTTGGAGGACTTGTTGTCCAAGTGCAGTTCTATAAATACAGTTTGGTGTCATCCATCAGGAAGTATTTTCTCTACATGTTGAACAGAGTCAGTCTTCAGTTTGGGCTTGACCAAAAGTCAAATGATCCAAACAGATAAACACCAGATGACAGATATCTGGTGGCTTAGTTTCAGCATCCAGTTTGGTAAATAGTTTACCTTTTAAAACAAATGGAACAAAGGTCAGTGTTACTGGAGAGGCACAAACTTCTCCACAAAGTCTCCACACATTCATATTAACAATGCCAAAGTGAATTTATTGGAAAATCACAAAAGCCGACATCAGGACAGACAAAATCTTTGATCATTGTCTGGTTTCTTAAGGACATTCTCCTTTTCTTTCTTGCTGGTGCCAACAATCAATATCAAATGATTTATAACTTTCAGCACAATAACGCGAGGGGACGCCTTTCCAGATATTGCTGGTCATATTGCTGGTTGACACCTTTGCATTACTGCTGTGAAGTTCAGAAAACTATTACTGGGACGTGACTTTAATTAACTTCCATTGTCTATGCTCTCCTGCAAAGCTACATTAATGCAGCATAAGGTAAACCCTGTGTTCTCACTTTCCCAAAGAGCCCATTAAGACTTCACACACTCGAGCAAACCCACACACCTCACATATTAGACGTGACAAGTGAACGCCCCAGCAACGGCAATCAATGGACTCCTAAACTTTGGATTCAGTGCAGCATACTAAATGAGAAAAATAAATTTCCCCACTGTGCATAGGCTGGAGTGCTGCAGTAAGCTGTTTTAGGACAGCGCTCACTCTGACCTATCCACATAAAGTCCAGATGCAGATATAAATAACGGCCTGGCGTGTTGAAGAGGACGGCTATTGATTACTGAGGGAGGCAGGATGACACCGGAACCTGACTCTGCTCGACTGTCTTCTGAGTAGAACAGACTTTATGGACCCATTCAGAGAAACAAACCTAATCCTCATGCATAAGGGTTGTCTGGTTTAAGTGTCATAATATGTCCAAATATATTCAATATATCTGCTCATATTTAACTGTAAAAAAAGTCTCTAAACAAGCTTATAATCACGTTACTGAAAATCCCCAATGAATATTTTAAAAAAGAGAGAGAGAAAAAAGAAAACTAGCAAAATGGCATTTTGCCTGTTGCTATGGTAACCGGTGTCCAAATCAGTATTGGAATTTGGATTTTTAAAAAGTCTATGTTATACATGCATCACCACAACAATTCCAAATAGCCCATGAGGGAAGAAATAGTAATCAAACATTATTCATCCTGCATCAACATTAATTCTTATTAGTTATTCTCAGACAAGGACATTTAATTATTGTGATAGTTTTGTGCTCAAGCATCTCAAATAACCTCCAAATTTGAGATGTCCTTTTTTCCTATAATGGCGTGGTGTGACCTGCAGCTAACAAAGCATAAGACTGTAAAAGCTGAAATCCAATTGTCTTTGTCGACCTTCCTCATGTACAGAGTAAGGCTAACTTCCTTATTCACCATTACTATTATTGACATTCTAGTAGAGTTATTCTGATGTTTATGTTTCAAATACACCTTATATTTTCCTTAACACTCTTGGAGAAAGTATTCTCGCAGTGGAAAAGAAACTTGAAACAGCTTTAAATGAACAGTTACAGAGTTACAGAAATGACCAGATTAGACTGATTAGTTAGCTGGTCAACAGGCTGCTGAAGTGATAGGATTCATGTTCAAATCAATATTCAAAGGTAGTTAGTCAGAGAAGGTCTGAAAAATCCAACTAGGCAGAAAATATAGTGCTAAGAAGCATATGACAACTAAACTTCCACTTCCAATAGCTCAACACTAGAATTACTATTTATTCAATATATGTTTATATATCCGTTTTTATTCAGTTGTTACTCCATCAGTCACCATCTCACTGTGATGGATGATGATGTGATTGATCTTGATCGGTCATCAGAATGTGAATCTTTCCCACTGCTACCTTCACCTCCTCATGATGTGACGGTGGCAGGAGACATATTTAGCTTTTCAGACGGGTCACTCTCGCTACAATGCTAACTACATGCTAACAAGGACACTGCTGTACTTGGGAATGGTTGGTGGTATGAGTGGGAAGGATGGACCAACATGCAGGTGATCCTGCCCTGATCAGGAGGAAACTGATATTCAGTGGTACTTAAATCAGATTTTAGCCTCTAATCAAAACATACATGTTGGTAGTGAAGCTGATAAATAATCATTCTGTTCTGTGAAACTGATGAATATTTCACAGATATTTTAAAGGGGAAGAACACTCCTTATTCTTAAAGGTTTAGGCTGGTCAGGGAATCTAAATCCCCCTACAGAAAGACCTGTGTGAGCAGAAAGACTAAACACAAGAGAACAAGAATTTCTTAAACATCACAAGTTAACAGCCCATTAATCAGCTGAATGAGAGGAATGTGCAGCTCCCTCTCAGCATACTAATGATTTTAGCTAGCTCTCTGTTTGTGTGTGTACACACACCTAATTCTGTTAACCCACCTTCATGATGGAGGTAGAAATGGTTGTTGGGTGTGGGAGATTGATGAAGCAACTCTAAAGGTTATTATTTTTGTTTCCTACAATCAGCTGGTTTTATTTTATGTCACTGCTACCCAGAATCCCCCAGGAGAACACTTATTGTTCTCATGCTGTTCCAGGAAACTGCAAACAGATTCAGGCAGGCACAGGGTATTTAATGAACCTATGGATGTGTGTATGTACAGTATGTGCACATGAACACACACAGCTACAGGCCTCTGTTTCCTCCACACACACTCCTGCTGTACACACTCTCTCCCTGGGGAAAAAGGCCTGTCTTAGAGATGTTTGAAGCCCCAGAGAGTTCAGTGTCAGCACAAGAGGTGACCAGGTTATTTCTGGCCTGTTCTATATACAGTCTGACATCACATGTAATATTCAGCGCTCTGCTGTACACATGCTGTATATTCTCCTCAGCGTGACTCCTGCAGACGACCCAGGAGGACCCTGTTTCTGACCCGGGAAAAGAAACTGGAATGTGACTGAATCATGACATATGTAGGAGGAGATGCCACTAACAAAGGCCACAGCAGAGCATTAACACAACAGGAGAGGGAGAGTAAATCAAGCTTTAATTTGTTGTTAAAGGATCCCTGTGTAAATTTACCATGACATTTTCTTTATGCTACTTCCTCGCCCTCTAAAACAGCCATTATCACACTGGTTTTGGTATTACTGTTGATGCCACTGTCACAAAAACCGCACTGTCCAACAGCAAGAAACAACTGTAAGAATCTCTGTTTGAACTAGAAACACTGATCTCAGAGCTGTGACAACTGACTGTCGGTTTGAACCCTCTCAAGTCCCGGAGCTCTCTCCACTGTTGGACTACCAGGACAAATCCTGGTCCCAGTCCAACCATGGCTCTTTCCATCCACTGAACACACTTCAGATCTTCACTCATGTTTTACTGGGGTTTCTAGCTTCACTTTCTTTGCCTTCTCCAACTCTTTCTTTTGCTGGGTTGTGTTTGTACGGTTACTTCCACCGACCACTATTTCCTCTACTTGGGGAAAGCTACTGATAGCTACCAGGGAAAACACAAGCTCTGTCTTCTTTCTGTTTTTGTTGGCAATACCTTATTTGAAAGTCCAGCTTCCTTCAAGTTCATGCCACGGCTGCAGCTGGATATACTTGTGCACAATGGCAGATGCACTTCCTTCGATCCTTAATTTTCCTGGTAGACTTTGTACCTGGTGTCAGACATAGCTGCAGAGTGAAAGCAAGGTTTATAGGGAACCAATCTAAACAACAATGGTGTCATTATTCAATAGCCAGTACATTGTGCAATCAACATTTACTTAGCTAAAGCAAAAAATTGTGTCTATCACCACTTTAATGAGAATTATTTTAGTTTAAATTGATTTCTGTGCTTGGTTTCATTATTTATTATTTTCTCTTAATAGTTGCAGATTAAGATGTCATTATGCATCCTTCATAGGACGAGTTACAAAGGCAATGGATAAATAGCCATCTTTTCTACATCATACCGTGCTACAAAACATTTATTAATGGTTTATATTCACCTCCCACACGGGTGCAGGTGCATGAAATACTTTACTTCCCTTTTGTTTTTGTGTTTTCTATAATTGTGAAAAATAAGAAATAAACATTAGGAATAAATAAATAAGACAGTAAATCTATGAGGTCCTCCCAGACCAAATCCAGGTCTGACTAAACCCTTTAACACTGAGACTCCTTCCAGCACCAATGATTTATAGCCCCTTAAATTTTACATCTTTTTGCCAAAGCCTGCAAGTATGGGGAGCAAAATGCATAAAAACTCTGGGTGTGAGCCTCAGGACTGATAAAAGAAATAAGTCTAGGGAAAGAATAGCAGACTTATTCACACCTTTTAAATGTATGTGACTGTATCTACATAAATAAGGTGTCAGTAACGCAACAACGGCTGTGATGGGTGATGGCTTATTCATGACAAATCTCAGTGCTTTGTAATGATATACATTACCCAGAGCTGGTAGGCAATGAGGAGATGCATGATCCATACTGAAGGAGTGACAACAAAACCAAACACTGAAACATTAGCACCTCTTCCTCTGCATATCCCGCTGCTGGAGAGGGAACAGAATCATTTTATAAAGTACTGTGACAGTGGATTGCAAACAAACATTTGTCACAGAGCCTGAAACCATGTGAGGAGCTGTGATCGAATCAGACCAGAGACGCTGTTGTACTGTAGTTTTCCCCAGCCAGAGGGGGTTATAGAGGCGGAACCTGCAATATGCAATATGTTGAAGTCAATGGATTGTTGGTCCAAAGCTCCAGCTGGCTGCCAGGGTGGAGCACAGCTGCAGAGAGGTTGTTTAGGCCCAACAAAACCATTTCTGACAGGTTAAATTGTGAGAGGGTTTGTCTGCCTGGCCGCACAAGCATTTATTGAGTGTGGAATGAGTTCTCGCACAAGCTTTGTGTGTATATATGTGTGTGTCCGGGAAACCGCAGAGTGAGTGTGTGCCAGGGTGTTGGTGTGTGTTTTCTGTGTGACCTCTGGTCGTAGATTAAGGTCACAGTCTCTCTGTCAGGCAGCACAACATGAGTAATGTTTTAATGTGAACTTATTAGGCCCTCTGTGCTTTTATGGACAGTCTGAGGCTGGAGATGGAGAGGTCGTTTTTCACCCAGAATGACTTGACCCTGGACTTGAACTAGCTTTTCTGCCTGGTCAGTCTTTAATCCCCCAGGTGACAAAATCACTACAGAAATCATTGGAATTAGAAGAAAACACTAAAAATAACAACTGAAACTGTCTCTCAACGTCCGGAACATTTGTACTGAATGATGTTTTAGGTTACAATTAACAACTGTAATTTCTAAAATACACACGCAAATACATTGTATGTTAGTTGTGGTCAACCCCAGGGTGAAGTGACTCACATTGATCATCTGGTTACAATCCAATGTTCTGCTGGGAAACCGTGGGTACTTCATTCATCTGGATGTCACTTTGACACGTACCACCACCTAAACATTGTTGTAGACGAAGCACATCCCCCCATGGCAACAGCACTCCCCAGTGTCAGGGGCCTTGAGAATCTGTTGGATTATCTGTAACAAGACAGATCCATGGAGGCCCCACCCCGCAGCCAATAGGACTCAAAGGATCTGCTGCCATTGTCCTTGGATGATGGTAATACGAAGGGGACCTACACAATATTAGGTAGGTCATTGATCGTGTACTCATCAAGGTACAAAGGATGAAAACAATGTACTTTGACTACACTACATTAGTTTGTGAAGCTGAGTTTCCATCTTATCTGTCGATTACTGATGTTGCCTGATACAGCTTCAGGTCCGATGATGAACAGTTTGCCTGAGGAAGTTGTGGAGTCACAGACAAAAACAAAATGAGCAGAGATGGATCGCAGTGACTGTACAGCAGTCGGCACAGTGACTGTGCACTTTCATGTGATGGTTCTCAAGCTGCTGTAGGTCGCCTGAAGCTGCTCCATTTGTCTTTTTTAAGCTTTTCAGTGGGGAACCAAATGAGAAATCTGGTTTTTACCCCGAGACCAAGCACAAGACATTTAGCTGTGCCCAAGGCCACTGCTTCATGAGACCATATTATTACTTTTATCATCTGGAGAGCCATCACAGACAGTCCATTTCCTCTCTCAGCTTTGTTTTGTACAGATTTGGCATGGTAAAAGTTTTACTGTAGGTCTGCTGAAGTACTGTGACAATCCGTGTCTAACCTCAGAAAACGTTTGGAAAATTGGAAAACTTAAACTTTCCTCTTAGCTAGCAAGTACAGCAACAACACTGCTACTTCAAATGCACAATAACATAAAATAGATAATTGGTCTGCAGGTCTAATCCATGGCCCTGTTTATTATTAACATGATAAAATTCATCTTATTACTCTTTTTAACTGCCCCTGTATAGTCAGTATGCCATCAGTGATGCTTCTCTAACAAGCATCAAAAGTCGGACGAGGTTGTACAGTTGACATTGCTCCACTTGTTTCTGGTGGCTCCCCTTAACTCATCTTACAAGGCACGATCAAAAAGTTCTGAGACTGTTTCTGGACTTTCAAGAGCACAATTGTGATTTCACCATGGAACAGACGTCTTTGAGGATCTCCGTCATAATCCAACCTTCATGTCAAGGATCATCACTGGTGTCAAGAACTGGGTCTACAGCTACGACCCAGAGACCAAACAGCAGTCTTCACAGTGGAAGAACCTCATCCTCCAAGACCAAAGAAGGAACTTCAGGTCAAGATTGTTACCAAGAGGATGCTTGTTGATTTCTTCAATATTTGCAGGGTTGTGAATCATGAATTTGTCCTCCAAGGTCAGATTGTCAACGCCAAGTTCTACTGCTACGTTCTGAGGGAGGACATTGAACTGTAGCAACTGTAGGTGCTTCATCATGACATCACCATTGAAAACGTGCAACTTTTTGGCCTCACCAACAGAATTGTTGCCCTTCTCACTGGATTTGGCTCCCTACGACTCCTTCCTCTTCGCCAAAGTGAAACTCAAGCTTAAGAGTGGTCGTTCTGACACAGTGGAAGAGATCCTGTTTGAGTCGCAGATGGTTCTTGACGTGTTTACAGAACAGGACTTCCAGGGAGCGTTCCAAGTCTGGCAGAAGCTCTGGGAGCAGTGAATCGCTGCACAAGGTGACTACTTTGAAGGTGACGGCAGCCAAATTTAAATCAGGTACAGTCTCTAGTGGCAAGATAGCAGCTGAGTCTTAAGATTTGTTGTTGTTGTAGAGTAAGACAGCGTTTTTTACAAAGTCAGCTAACAGCCTTATCTTGTTCATCTTTTGAACAAAAAGTGACAGCCCTATTGTCAAGGTACAGTATCCAGGATGTGTTGATCCAGAGGGTTTATGTGATAAAGTTTTTTTAGGATCTTTCAGGTTATAGTTTGCTGTTTTGAGTCTCATTAGAGTAATTTCCAGGCAGCCATTTTCACTGTGAGAGCTCCGATATACCCACTGTTCACTACCTGCTCATGCTCACTACCTTCTGCGGTAAAAGTCTATTTTAATTTAATTGGCAGGAGACAACATATACATATGCAACCATCTACTCTGAGCTTGTTCCCTCTGAGACTTTCTGTTGCACTTGTCACTCATTTGCTATTAGGAGAGGAACAGCCATTATCTGCAAAACCACAAGAGGTCACTTGTCAGGATAATGTAACATAAGTCGCGTTAAGGGTTGGGACAAACAACCAATGGTTTTTCTGTAGAGACGGTTCCACTGTTTCCTTCATGTAGCTCATTTAACGCCAGCCTTCAAACGCTCTATACTGTGTATTCATTAATACTTATCACAAACTGATAAATGTGCTCAGAGCCTGTGGGTAGCCTCCCTCGTACTCTACTTTTTCTTTTATTTCCTTTGACAGAAGCGATTTGAGAAGCTGTTTGTTGTGTTTCTGTCTGATACACCCACCCACGTACGGACACACTCATCCCGACACACACACTCAGGGGAGAGATGACAGGGAGAGATCAGGCCAAATTACTCTTTTACCTTTTTTTCCCTCTCTTCTGGGTTTCCAGTCATTTTGTTAGCGCAGAATACTTTTTCTGAGCATCCTCGCAGCTCATTCTTTTCAACAGACTCTCTGTGAACTTCCTCACCCCGGGCTTTCAACACGTACTAACTAAAGCACCGCACACGTACCGCAGAGTTAATGGGGATCAGATGCCCTCTACTCCCTCCTCCTCCGCCCGACCGGAGCTCATCTCTGCCCCCGACTGCCAAAACTATACTTCAGAAAGAAAAAGATAGTGAAAAATTACCTTGACATTTTAGACAGTTAGCTCAGTGGATTCTCATCTGTGTCCCACACAGGTCAGAGAGGTGGCAGGCTTTTTCATCCAGACCAATCTGCAGCAGCTGATTTGACTGATTTTCTGCTCAGTGACTGAAAGTGTGCTGACTGGTAAAGTACAGCTGCAGTGACTCTTAACCCAACACAGCAACACACTAACACTATACTCTTTATCACTGCTTTAAAAGATATTTCTGAACACCGTCATTCACTTCTAATGTCTTCAGTTGAAGAGAAACTCACCAATTAAAGTAACTGTGTCCTTAAAGTGTAGTTTGGACGTTCTATCCTCAACAGATGCATCATTTCTCTTTTCTACAGAGACCACAGGTCAACAGATGTGGTAGTGTTGGCATCTCCTCAAAAAGCTAGTAAGTGGACTTTTAGCCTGGATTGTTTCGTCAAATGGAAAATGTTTTTACAAGTGTGAGCAGCAGTGGCACGAGTACTCTAACTTATTCTCCAACCCAACAATGGGTCAGAACCACACAATATCACAAACTACCAGATCGAACTACAACTCAATGACAACTGAGCAAACATGTTATGTTGATGGGATTGTTTGAAACGACTGAAAGCTCCAAAACAGCAATGAATGGACCTTCTGGTGAGGCTGTTTCTTCAACTGTATCATATGTTTATCAGGGAGGATTTAACTGGGTAAGAGTTAAAATCCATGCACCTAAATCAATGCTAAAAAAGTTTTTAAAATGTATTCAGTTCAGAAAAACATCTCCTGAAAATTAAAACTTCCATCACAGAAGAAACTTTATAATCAGTTGGAGAAACAAAGGCTTTACTTGTTGTAGCTCCTGTTTTTTTATTTCTTGGTTTCTGGACATGCTGCATGCTGTTTACATTTTAAGACCAGGACCAGCTCTCTGTACAAACTGGGCTAAACTTATATAACCTCCACGAGGAGATGGGGCATTGACAAATTGTTGATCCTCTCTTCAGCCTCTAAATCCACTTGTTTCTCCAGTATTGATGAAATATGAAAACAGCACTTGTGTATTATTGAAATGCCCTCGGTGACAAACGCTAAGTGAATCAGCTGAGTAATCTAAAAGCACATGCATATATTAAACAGTAATTCTCCCATCGCTGATGACCTCAGGTTTTTAAGGGCTTCAGATAAGTGAGTGGAAAAACAGAACTGAGAGTGGAATTAGTGAAGATTAATGCCAAAACAGCTCTGTTCTCTTATGTTTCCCTCAGATCGAAGTCGCCCTCCCCTCCCAGCCCTGACAAACATGCAGGGCAGCTCAGCCAGCAAACTGCACTCATAGCCTCGGCCAAGCGGGAGCCTTGTGCCTGCATTGCAGAGGCTGTCCGGACACAGATTGATTTGTAGCTATTGAGACAACACTGATACGTTACTGAGAGCACAGACGTCAGCAATCGCCTTCCGATTTTTAAGTGGGAGGCTGGACCATTGAGGAATAGATTTGCAGAGGAAGAGAGGGGGAAAAGACACGAGGTGAGAAGTTTTCATACTGGAATATCTTTACGCCACTGTCTTCTTGGCTGCTTTCTGTCCAGCATACTAACGCAGCCTGTGCATCACATCTGTTAACACGGCGCCATTCTTCATGGCATTTGAAAAATGACTCTGCGAAAGAGAGCACTCAGTGTGAATTTTAACCAGGCAACAGCTCAGAGAAAACTACCATGTGTTGTGGGGTTGCATTCTTCTCCTATCAAAGCTTACGTTTGTGTGTTTCATTGTAAACAGAACAAGGACGAAGCAAACTGATTGTGAAGGCTTGTGTTCGGCTGTAAGAGCTGTGCAAGGGTACTGAATGCAATCAGCGGTAAAAGCTTTATTTTCAAGGTAATGAACCCTCCTCAGGGTATGTGTGATTTATGCTCCCTATTCAAACCACTTTGAATCACCCAGAACTGCCTCTGATTCAGTACTGACCTTAAAATACCTTTCTGCTCCTCCTGCTACCAACACAAAGATATTTGGCTGGAACTGTAGCCTCCAGCAGGACTCTTTGTTTGAGCTCTAATATCTTCAACATCCTGAACTGTAAACCAAAATATACATGTTTATTAAAAGGACACAATGATGCTGCTTGTTATATCAGCGGAGAATAAAAAGTGAGTCACTGAAATATGTAAAAAAAAGAAAATAATCGCCATTTTTCTGTCCTCGACTATCTCTGCTTCTTTACTTTAAGCTATGAAATACAATTACAGAGGATCAGCAGCGATAACCTCCACCTCTCATGGCAGCGTTTAGAAAGAAAACATGTTGTATGTAACAACTTTCCTATCTACATTATCACTCAGCTGAACAGAGAGATGCCATGGTTAAAAATCAGATCAGTAACACTGGAGGATTGCAGGGATTTACCTCCCATGACAGATAATATGCACAGATACAGATGATTGGAAAATGAGGCTCAGGTGTTGGTAAGAATTATAACATCACCTCTGCTGGTTTCATGACTCTCATGTATCAGTGTTTATGGAGGAATGAAAAATTAAATAAAAATGTGACGTGTTTGTTTCTCTGTAACATCCTCAGTGTTGATGTACTGACTGAGGTTGATCGGCCGGGGAAACACAAGGACGTTATTGTTCTTGAATCATTCAGTGATGACTGAGCCACTGTGCCACTCAGAAACAAGAATCACTCGATCACCAGGTTAGTGGTGAGTGAGGGAGTGAGGGTACAGATGCAGAGTGCCATTGGAAAAATGGTAATCAGCCAAAAAAAGCTCAACCAGGCTCTATGTTTTGTGCAGTGTCATCCAACAGATCAAATATGTTGAATCAAACACTGAAGGATGAATCTGCTGTGAATTTACTGAGACAACACTGGATCTATGACCTAGACTAGACATGTGTAACTAATGACCCTGAGAGGTGTTTTGGTTATCGGGTGTTTTTCATTCAGAGGCTCTTGTCCAGTCTCTGCCAATGGAGATTAGGCAGATGTGTCTTCACATCTATGCTAGAGATAATGGCTCACTGTGAGTGATGTGAATAGGGAAAATTCCTTCACATAGGCCTTCACTGCTGAATTTGTCACTCACTGTCTCCAGGATTTGCCAAAATTTCACACTGATCTTATGAAAATGTAACTGCCTGATTTCTATGAAATACATGAGGATCAATTTCACAGATTTTTCTCCTTTTGCTGCAGCATCAAGTCACAATTTCCACTTGTAAACAACAAAACTGAAAAATCTAAAGGCCGATTTATACTTCTGCATTGAGTCAACACCATAGGTACGGCTTAGCCACAAACCCTGCACTGGAATCTGATGCACACCTCCCTAAAATGTAACGAGGTGAAACAGGTTAAAGCAGGTTAAGGCTGAGGTTATACTTTAAGACAAGGCTAAGTTAGGAGTGTGGAGCAGGGCTGATCAAATCACCAGTCACTTGAGTGCATGCAGCCCTAGGAAGCTGTACCCAAGTACCAAGTTCACAAATAAACACCAACAAACTCTCCCAGCCTGTGTTTGTGTTCTCTCCTCGGGCGTTATATGACTCAAATCTGCTGAAAAAGTGTCCAGGATGTTATTCGAGGCTGCAGTTAGCTGCAGATTTGACACTAACTCGGAAGACATTGCCGAGCTGCACTCAGAGCTGTTCTCACACTTCAGCCAGAGCTCTGTCAGCGGGTAACAGAGAGGAAAAAATGAAAAAGTAGAGAAAGTCTATCGCCAATTACATGATTCTGACTCAGAGCTGAGCCATTAATCAAAACTCTGAGCTGTGTCAAGGCTCTGCATCACAATCCATCACAACATGCTGCGCCATGGATACATACATTCAGTATGGATGGATGGATGGATGGATGGATATTTCCTGGAGAGAGAGTGAAATTTGGACAGATGTGGGAGTCGTACAGCTGATGAGCAGCCATGACAGATTCAGGGAAACTGTCCTCTTCCTCCTAATTAATGTCAGATCTCCAACTCGGCTCCACCTGCGGCCGCTGGCAGCCGCACAGCTCGGAGAAAAACTCCCAGCCACCAGCCAATGTAGGTCAAATCCACCATTTGGCGAGCTTCCTTTCACTGACACTATTTTTCACACCATCCCTGTGTGCCAATTAGCCTCTTATTTAGTATGTTTGAGGCTTTGCACCTCAGCTGTAGAACAAAGACGAGATGTGTCACTCTGAGTCCTGGTCACCTGGACTGAGACTGTGGGTGTGAGAAAGAAACCATGTTCAGCCTGTGGCCTCTGGGCAGGATCTTAATGCCTCCAGCAGTGAATGAAGCATGAATGATGGGATTCCTCCTGATGCACATGAGCTTTCATGTTTCCTCAGTAAAGTACAGATTCTGATCCAGGAGATTTCTGAGTTTCATGACTCACATTCTAGGTTATATTTCCTTACATTTTCCATATTTAAAAGAGAACGATGATGAATGATGGTCAGTTAACGATGTGAAGTCAGTGAATCGTCACCTGAAATCTGACTGGAGCCCAAACTAGAACCACAGAAGATGATGGAGCAATTAAAACTCACCTGTCCAGAGTCAAACACCTGAGCCAGCAGAGAGGAGCTGACAACACTGAACACTACTTCAACAGCTGCACAAGTAAGGTTGATATCCAGATAAATATTAATAATCTGCCCAGTCTTTAAACAAGCTGTACACTGCATCTGTGTGTTGCCAACCATTCTGCGAAACATCACTGAATAACTACATTGTTTTGCAGAAGAATTATTTGTTATCAATAAATTATTGCAAGTTTTAGGGCTGTCCCCTGAAACAGGCTGGAAATTCCCTGATTCAGTAATCTCAGCTCTGGTGTCAGGTGAGTTCTACCTGCTGAGACCTGCTGTTTCGACGAGTTAAAACGGGCTGACAGTGTCAGCAGCCCAGCAGGACAGACGTAGTACTGCAGGAAGATGCCAACTTTATGTCTGCTGTGCTTCTACTGTTTAGATTTTTAGCGGCTGAAAAATTATTGTCGCCACTGCAATGTTATGAAGTTGCAATTACATGACTCAGAGGGCAGAGGGCTTTTAATTTGAAACAATGGTAACAGGAAGTGGACACAGTGGTAATACCCGGTTGAGGCGAGAGGGAGAGATTTGAATAAAAAATAAAATCGTTGCTGTGTTCATTTTATGAAACCTTGTCAGGAATATGTGGCAACTGTTTTATAAGAGCATTAAGACTCTCTGACCTCCATAATCCCTGAGAAGCAGACAACAGCTCATAACCTTAACTCATAACTCAGAGTCCTGTTTCAGCCCGAGCAGCCATGTTGTTGTCCTGGAGTCTTCCTGCAGTCTAACCGAGCATGAGGTGAGGTTGCAGTCCCCTTGTTCATTTAACTGATTTATCTACGAGCTGTCCTCAGGACCCCCTCCTCCCCTACTCTGTAAATTACCCCTGAGGCGAGATTAAAGCCTTTATTATCCCCTGGCAGGTATAGGAGCTCCTGCAACAACCTCTCCCAAAGTCAAAACCTGGACACAATGCCCTGACCTATTAGGATTCTGCATCTGCCGGTGAAATATATGAGAATGTTAATTATGTAGCTGTGAACAGTCAAGGGTAATTAAGCATGTGGTAAGGTGAGGCGCTCCGTCTAAATTACGAGGGGGATTTTAAGATGCAGGACGTCTTGAGGTGCTCTCTCTCATTCTTTCTCCCCTTATCTCATTTTCTTTCTGCTCTCTCGTTCTCTTTTTCTCTGAAACAGTGGCTGCTTTTACATGCTTGGATGACTCACCCACTTACTAGAGTAATTAAAGCCGCTGAATTATCATTTCAGCTCATATTATTATGAGAAAGCCAGTTAAGATGCCCACTGGCTTCCCCCCTTTATTAAACTGACTGCTGTGGTCTGGAAACATCTCACTGCATTCAGCAGAGCCACCTTAAAGACAGTAAACTCACACAGTAGTCTGTTTTTGGGATTCATTTGAAGTAGAATATTCTATTGACTAAGACATGTAGGACATTATAATATTTGTAGGAATAAAAACCATAAATAAACATCATAAAGCAATAAGGAGCTTGGTCAAGGTGATATAGAATATCTCTGATACTGTTAAACAACATTAAATGAGATGATTTATAAAATTAATGTTGAAAACATTTCCCTGTACAACAGCAGATGTTAGGAGCCTTGTTTCCATCCATTTAAATCCAATATTCACTCTGCTGTAGTTTGTGTTTTGTTCTTCACAAAGACCTGAGAAATATTTCTTTAAAGAGTACTCTCCTAAAACACTGTCAGACTCATGAGTTAAAAGTTAAAGATTAAAATTGATGCAGCAGAACCAGATGTAGAACTGTGGCTAAAATGCTTCTCTGAACACTTAAGCTAACATGATGCTACATTATTAGCTGATGTCTGCAGGCTTAGTCAACTCTATTAATTTTATATAAATAAAATTTAATTGAATTGAATTGAACTCACTGCAGCTTCTTTAAAAAAATCTAACTTGTTTGGCACATGATAGAAACATTCTCAACAGTTAAAAACAATGTTAATATTCTTAAGCTTTAGAAATAGTCTCTGTGCTTGTGCTGTTTTATTTTTCAACCAAATATTAAACTCTGTTTTAACACACGTCTCTCTATTGGTGGAATCTCACGCTAGCAGGGAGCACGCTGCTTAGAGTGAACGGATGGGAAGGGCGGAGGGTCAAAATACCCTGACTCTTTGACTCCCTTTTATGTGGGCTACACAGAGATATCATTGTTTTTTCTTCCACACATTCTTCGCTCTTGGTGCCTACATTACCCACAATGCAACCTGAATGCTAACAGCAGTGGCTAATGTAGCCTCAAGCTGACAACGTCTAGTAGGCGCTCTCCTTTTTAACTCCACACCCCCAGGTTTTTTAAAAATTATTTTTAATTTTTCCAATGACTGTATAACGATGGATGACCTGACAGCTCCCAAAATGCTAAAACCTCTGGATCGCCCCCTGGTGGCTGGGTGCAGTACAGGTCATAAACCTCATCCCCCCCAAAACACATCAAAGATCTCAAAGATGGTTTCTGTTGATTTTGGAAGTTCTAATCACGCTAATATATGTTCCAGCACTGATTTTACTGAAACATTTGGTTTTGATTAGCCTCGCTATTTGATGCTATAAAAAAGTGGGCACAACATCATGATTGACGGCTGTGACTGACTCACGATTAGTTGGGTGAGTGTGTGGGCGGGACCTCCACCGACCAATCACTTCTGTGCAGACTCCGGCTCCAAATGACGTCACCAGCACAAAGATGGCAGTGCTCGTACCCAGGATATTTTGTCTTCATTTCTGTATGGTGGGAGAGACATATAATACAGTCACTGTATTGATCAGATATAATCACTGAGGACATTTATCAAACCTCACACACTTCCTGTGGAAACGTTAAAGGATTTATACCCCATGTAGTGGTCCTCCCCTACACCTGGAAACACACAGAGTTCTGTTTTAAGTCCTAGATGTTCCACTTCCTTCACCTTTAGTCTTTCACTTTGTCTGTCTCCTGTTTTATCATGGGCAGGTCATGTACTGTGGGCTTATGAGAGAAATTACAGGCCAGAGAAACCAAACAAAGACCTAAACTTGATATGAAAGGGTTAAATGCAGAAACTGCTGTTTTTCACGTTCTTGTGGCAGCTGTGATTTTAGCCCAATCAGAACTAAAAAGCCTCATATAAACACCTGGGTCAGAACAAACTGGACCACTGGGAGAGAATTTTATTTTTTAAAGGGAGGTTAGAAGCTTTTTTACATATTTTATTTCACACATAAAGGAAAAAGCTCTTTTTATGAGGTTGTATTTTCTGAGTGTGGTCACTCTGACAGTCTCGGATGTTCTCCTGGGAAGAGGCACCGGCTGATGTCGTCCACTGTTCAGTCATTTACGAGCGCTCTTGACCTGAGTGTCCAGTTTCTGAGTAGCTCTGCATCTTTCCCAGGGGCGCCATCTTTGGTAAATTTATGATTTCTAGATTCAGGAAGACACTGACTCATCTGCTCAGTGGTTGTTTTCTCCCATTTAATATCTGCAACTGTGTCCTGATCGAACTGAATAAAAGCACAGAAATAAACAGTGGTGCGAAGCATTGTCCTTCCATCATCCACAAACACCTTATCTATCAATTTTAATTTTATCAAGTATTCATGAATATGGTCCACCTCACTACTCCTACATACAGAGGAAAATATTAAGTCAAATGTTTTTTTTATTGTTAAAAGATTCCATGAATAGACCAACACGTCCTCCAACCTAAACAACCACAGGGGTTGGTTCTTTATGAGTTATGACCCACAGGAGCGCACAAACAGCAGGCATACTGGAGCTTTGATGTCATGGTTACAATTGTTGACATTAACCTTGTGGTACGGTCTCAGTTTGGTCAGGTTCAGGAAAAGATGGTGGTTTAGGTTAAAACTGGGCAAGTGAACAGAGGTCTCCTCCATCCACAACAGTCTCCTCCTAACACTCTGTCAGTCTTTATTTTACGTCATCTACTTTGTTCCCGTCATAGTTTCTACAGCCACTAGATGTCGCTTAACAACAAAACGTAACTGTGGGTCATAATAAGCTGCTGCACACTGCCAGAAATACTCAGAGCACCATTACTGTTTTAGTAAGGTTTGGTAAGAACTATTTCTTCAGTGAGAACCAAAGGGCTCTGGGCTGAGAGCCACAGACTGGCAGGGAAATCAAAAGGTACCAAAAGACAAACGAAACACACCAGTCTTACCCTTAAAAATGTCTGAACTTGTTGCCCCAAGGACAGTCTCTTTTTTTCTCAAACAAAAAACATACGAAGGAATTTGGAATGATGTGTTATTCTGTAAAAAAGGCTTTGAAGACCATAAACACCATCAGGTCAGTTTTATTCATTATTTCTACTCCAGACAGACCAGACCAGAGGAACCATGTCACTATGCTGATGGAGGATTTTATTCCACAAACCTGCAGTGAAACTTGTCTCAGTCTTAGGCTTTAAAGAGCTGCTTCTCACCCTCCTGAAAGAAAGACTGAGCCTCAGGATGATTTAAATGTTTTAGAGGCTTTCCACCCTGACGTGAATACAACTGTTGTATGAGAAATGAAGACGACTTCTGGGTCGTGAAAATGGTCAAATATTGAATTTTGGGTAAAAATATTCTGTGCCATCTGAGGGCTTTTCTGTTCTGGTCCTATCCTGTTTTATTTCATTAAACCACATCCAACAACAAAGTTTCATTTCCATTATCTCTCTCTGGAGGGCATTAGGTGATCCCAGTCCTGTTCAGATCAACATCTGGTGCTGCACACAATTACTGACTCGTAAATCCAACATCTGGATTGCAACGGTCGTATAACTGGTGCCGAGGCAGAGATGCATCGATTGGATGAGACTTTATTGGTCCCAAAGGGCCAAGCAGGTGTTTGCTACAGCAGAAACAAGATTGAGCCGGTGGAAGAAGATAAATATACAGAGAAACTGAGTGAGAGAATGAAATATGAATCACAATAACCCAGCATCAAAGGTGCATTGAAGTACAGTTTAGTTGTGTATTAATGTGCTGAAACTGCTGATAGAGTCACTTAAAGTTTGGACTGTGGGTGAAGTTGTTTCATGGGTTCTTGGATTACCCAGAGTTCCCTCGAATATTATTTTTCCATCTGGATAACTGACTGAAATGGGCCAGTGTTTATGTGGAAAATCGAATTACTGACCTCCCCCTGGTAATACGATCGCTGCTCAGAAAGGCCTAAAGGCTGGTAATAAACCTGGGGCAACATAAATTGGAAATGTTTCTTGCAACTGGCAACAAATTGAGCCACAGGCCACTGAAAAAATGGAGTTGAATGCTTTCAGGAAATAAGATGTTCCAATGTGAAATTACCAATGTGCATGGGTAAAACCACATTACCATCCTCCCCTGGTAGCGCCATCCAGACAGAGCTTTACTCTCCCTCTTTCCTCTCCTCCCTGCAGTGGCCATGTTTTGCATTTATCACAGGAGGGGGTCAGAGGAGAACGATGGCTATTTGGCATTTGGCAATGCCCAGGAATATGAACTCCTTCAACATGCACAGAGGCAAAACAGGTCATACACACAGCAAAGAACATCGGACCTGCAGGGAAACAATGAACAATGGGAAGGCGACTAATTCTGCATTATCAGGATGATTGATGAAGTTAATTAAAGTATCAACGGCTTAGTGAGTACGGGGGGTTTAATCCAAATTCATAAATAAACAGCTTCTCTGGCCTTAATGAGCCTGTTTGTTGCAGACTCATCTCTGTGTTTTCTCTCCACAATCCAACAAGGAAACGTCTGGAAACGCTCCGCTGGGAGAGATGCCCACGTCTTAATGTGTCGTCTGCATCTCCAGCAGTCGGCCGCGGGGCATTTGTCATCTCGGTCTTCAATTCTTTAACCAAATAAAAGTGGCCGGTGTTGGCTGTGAACGCGATCTGCCCCCTCAGACGAGGAGAGGGAGCCGCTGGTAATCAAGCAGCTTTAATGTTGGTCTGCAGCAGGGGAACAACGGCAATCAGCTGAAAGACAGACGTGCTGTCCAACCTCCAACAGGACGTAATCAGGTTTCAAATCCCACTGATGTGACTGTGTTTTCTTGTATTTCTGCACTTATGAGGCTCAAATGTCTGAAAAGAGGTTTGGTACTTCTATTGTTTTACTGCTTTTCTTTATTGAAAACAACCCTGTAATTCAGATTAAATTGAGCAGAGTCTAGACAAATCAGTATGATAATTAAATGTATGAAAATTAGAAACTTAATCTTGTATCTTTGGTTTTTACAGTATCAATTGCCAAGTTTAAAGGAGCACTGCGCTAATTTTACACATCAAGATCAGTTAAAACAGTTGTACAACACCTTCTGTAGCTCTGCTTTGTCAAGTCTGAGAAAATAACCTTAACAACAGAGTTATTAAAACTGGGGCAAAATCAATATCACTTGCATTGTGGGAAATGCAGGATCCATTGTATTTGGACCAACTAAAGTTTCTGATCCTTACAGGTTCAGTTTTTAAGACACATAAAAGCTTCAAACATCAGTCATCATGTCTTGAGCTTCTGTTAAAACCACAGACCTTATTTCAGACATTTAACCAAAACCACATTGACTTTGGGTGTGCCAACATGCTAACATGCTAACTTACTTCCTGGTTTTAGGATCATTCCTGCACCACTTTATAGATAATGGATGGATGAATGGATCTTCCTAGAGTCCATCTCTTGTACCCAAACCCAATGGATGTAAATATTAAATTACTGGACTACACCTTTAGTGAAATAATACATATATCTGGAGGAGCATTAACCTGTCTACATCTTACATAATTAAAACTTTACTGACAGATTAGTGGCATTTTTAAACTCTGAAGAAAACCTCAGGTACATGTTGAGTTTTTTATTTTGGGGGGACAGCACTGGGAGGCAATGGAAGATGTCTAGAATATTATCACAGAGCAACATTATTATCCAACTACATCCTACTGGAATCATGATTGTATTTAACATTCAGTCTTTCAGTCTTCTGGCTTTAGTTTGGCCACTACTTTCTTCACCATCTAGTCTTTAACTTTATTTGTCTTCTGTTTGGTACTCAACAGGTTGTGTACAGTGGGTGTATCAGGGTTCTTTTTTTGGCTGAAAACCAGAAATGCAGAAATGGGTGACAACTGGCACGTTTCACGTTTCACACAACCTTCTGATCTACGACTGCTGCTTTAGTGTAATAACTCTGAAAATAAAATGTAGGTAAGTGACAAATTAAAGGAAAGATCTGAATAAATGAGGGGAGAGAAAGAACATGATGCAAACGTAAGAGGCCTCTCTGAGTGGCTTCATGACTTTAAATATGATCGGCTGTGGCCTTCACAGTCACCAGATCTGAAATAACATGAGCTCCAGAGGGAGGTTCTGGAACATTTTAGACAGTACTCACAGAGTCTATGACAAGGAGCACCGAAGCTGTTTAGGACAACATCTCACTTCGACACATCTCTATCCTGTGAGCAAAGCTGGCAGTTCACCCGGAGCGAAAAAAGGATCCAAGTGGAACAGGTTGATCCTCGGTGGACCGTTATTATCCAAAGCAGATTTAATGGAAATTGACCAATTAAGTTCTGAAACACAGAGTCATTTAATAGGGAGGATGGTGGTGCCAGAGGTAAGTTCACAAGGTCATCAGAATTATTCAGAGACTCCCTCTGAGGACCATGAATAATCACATCTATTTCTACTGTAATCTCTCCAGTAGATGGTGAGAAACTGGACAGAATAACTAACAGGAAGTGACTGAATATCTGGTCAGGGGTCAGTCTATCCTTCAGCCTAAAGGACACATCAGTTTTCACATGACCATGGCGTGTTATGTTGAACCCATCACTGTCAGAGTGTGGATCATAAATATTATATGTATATATCTATACTGCAGTTTCCTCCTCAGGGATCAATAAAGTTCATAATATCTCTGCCTCCTCAGCTCTTATTTCCACAACAACCTCCTCCCACTCGTCCCTGCTCACCGTGGGGTCACAGGGTTTTTATTTTCATGACTGTAACATCAGCAAACATTCTTCAGCTCAGCAGCAGAGCAGCACTTTATGAAAAATTTCCAAGACAACAACTGATTTCATGTTTAAAACATAATGTTAAGGACAATCAAACAGTATCAAAATGTGATCTGTATCTGTATCCAGATAAGGGAAACATACATGTTAATACACAGTGTAAACATGTTAATACATTCTGACCTACAACAAATGGGTGAACCTTTTACTCAAACATCAGATCTGTGTGAAACAATGAGAAGATTTCCCAAATGTTGTATTTCCATTATTTCTGAACTGTTTTGTGGTTGAGGTTTGACTGGAGCTTTTTTAATTATGTCATCCTGTTCCACTCTCTTCATCTCCAAAGGTTTAATGGCACCAACTGGAGAAAAAGTCTCTGACAACACTGATGCCACAAAGTGAGGACTCAAACACATGACTTGAGATGAAAATCAAGTTTGAAACATGAAGGTCTTTACTGGAGGCAAAAGGTTTGGGACACAGGTGGTGCACAGGCAGACAAGCAAACAAAACCAAAAAGGGCTGATGGGAGGTCAAAATACAAACACTAAAGAGAAAAACAGAAGGAAATGGCTGCTAAGTTTGTTGCCAATACCAAAGATGAGCTGTTACCAAATGAAGGGACTAAATACACTGAGATACAGGTGCAACACATCAGGATGGGGCAAATAATCATAGGAGAGGGAAGCATGAGGGCAGGAAGTGGGAAACTGATTTTGGTGTCACATACCTTTCCTTCTTGTTTCAAACAGGAAATACTGCAACAAGAAAAAACAGAAAACATCCCTGACAGAACCAACCTCTGATATTTATATTTAACTGTACTGGACAGAAACTTACATTAATCTAAATTTTCTTTTATTAATTTTTTTTGGAAATTTACTTTAAATCTGAGCTACATTTGGACGGAAACCTGGTTTATGTTCCAGCCCTTACATGTGGTTCGGAGGAGGTGGTTCAGCATCTAATCAGGATTCACCCTTCAGATTCATTCCTGTAAAGATATTCTGGACATGTCCAACTGGGAGGAGACCACCGGTGCAAATTCACAACATGATGGATTAAACAGAGCATCTACTCTGAGAATGCCTCGAGCTTTTCCAGGAAGCAGCTGGAGACTGCTACCACCATGACCTGGAACTGGATCAGAGCTGAATATGGGTGGATGGATGGACGGATGAGAAATAGATCTCGAAGAAGACTCTGCTTTGTTGTGTTTGCTGCTGTTTCAAATGTAGTCAGAAAAGACTGGTCTCTGAGTCCTTTCAAAACTGATGTGTTGCCTTGACAACAGATCATATGTCAATATGATGGTGAGCTGCTCAAAACATGATGTGGTACAATATGTTTGTCCAGTGTGTTATAAAAACAGTAGATGTAATAGCTGTAGTAGATATGATGATAGAAGTAGCAGTTATAACAGGTAGTAATAGCAGTAGACAAAGCTGCACTAGACTGAGCTGTAACATTACTAATGGTAATATCATTAGATCAGTCTAGTGAATGTAAAAGGTCTGTGTCTGGTCTAATCCAGAGTAAGTTGGACATTGTTTAGTTTGCTCCGACCACCACAAAGAAAGAGAATCTCTTTTATCCTTCATCTTCATTTAGTCCAGAAAAGCAGAGAAATGTTGAACAAAACCAAACTGTGAAACAAACGACCTCGTCAGAGAGAGAAGTGGGAGGAAGGGAAATAACATCAGAGCAGAAAAAGATGAAGATTTTTCTTCAAGACAAGAAGCTGATTAGAGTTGGATGAGATATGGGAGAGGAGGGAGGTGAAGAGTTTCATAAAGATGTGAGATTTCTGTTGGTGATGGAGGATCAGAACGAATCCACACCAGAGAGGAAATGTGATTTCAGCCACACTTTGGGCGACAGGACGGAGCCGAACCGCCTCCTGTCATACATATTCATACGTCAGAATACATTGGCATGTAGAGCCGAGCGCCCTGTAATGACCGCCATCGTTAACGACACCGGCAGCGTCACAGATCCTCCGTCAACATTAGTGCCTGTCCTCGGGCAGAGTGTCTCATTTCTATCCAGATTTATTGTCATTCGTTACACGCTCTGTGTTCCAGCGATGAGGTACAGACGAACACATTCAGCATCACGGACACGTCTCTGAACAGAGACACACGTATGATTGATGAGCAGCATCCAGCAGCTGTTGCTATGTCACCTTATACAGCATCACACGAGTGGGAGGGGTCTGTTTCCAAGGTGACCAATGAGACAACTCGTCCTAATCCAGAGGGGAAAAAACGCAACACGTATAAAACTGGGAATGTACTCGTAAAAAAAAGTCCCAGGACATCACTTCTACAGAGGGCGAGAGGACAATACCTTCGTAAAAACAAAACAGTAAAAACATAAAAATCAAGTTCTGGAAGTGAAAAAGCATGAGTGAGCAAAAGCAGGAGGAGGAAGAGGAAGAGGAGGGTAATGAGGAACTATTTAGCTGTTTACCCTCCACAGTAATGAGCCAGGGTTGGAGTGAATCACTCCATTAGGACGCCGGCGTAGATGCAGGTTTATCAAGTCGTGAGCTGACTGCACTGCTTTAAATATACAAACGCTGACGTTAATTAGGTCGGAGGGATTCCCGGACAGAGTTAATGACAGGATTAATAATCCATCTCTAACACAAACAGAAGACTCCCTCTGTGGTTGTGGCTGCAGAACCAGAGGAGAACAAACCCTTGTCTCAGCCTCACAGCAGGAGGAGGACGGACCGGACGTCACACTGACTAAAATAACTAAACCTGACATTATTACACAACTTCTAAACTGTGGTAATAAAGTTCAAACTTTTTTAATTACGTCATTGGAAAAGTTGTTTTTTTTGTTCTGCAGGGGACAAGATAACACAGTGATGATAAAGATTTTATGAAAACATCAAAGATGTAACGACATCAATGGAAAGTCATTTTAAAATGATCGTTTAAAAACTGTTTTTAAACAACTTTTCTTATTACTCACACACCTCTTTGTACATCTGTCTCTGTGGGGTCCTGTCACTGACATACTGTATTCCTGAGACCCTAAACCTCACCCTGACCTAAACCTGTACCTAACTCTAACCCAGCACCCCTCTGCTTCCACCAGCTCGCCTTCTTCTAGTGCATCTTGCATCCTCGAGCCTTGGGTCGTCCGTGACCCTGTTGCCAGTTTACTGGCTGTCCTTCCTTGGACCACTATGATTGATACTGACCGCTGCATCCTTTTAATGTTGTGTCTGATCAGTGGATAAATATTATTTTATTCCATTTCCGTTGAATCAATATATTGCAGCTACAATTACAGCTATATTATGGTAAATATCGTACATGGTAAAGGTGTGTGTCGACTAAATGTCCAAACTCGCTGCAGAACTAAATGTTGTAAAGACATCGGACACTGCGAAGCAGAATCATCAGATGCAACTGTTAATACAAGAAAAAACAAGAAGCCACTCCCAGGAGGCCTCCAAGTTTTTACTCTTCACAAGCCTCTGTTTTCTCTAAATTTAAAAACCCTCATTACTGGAGTCACAGTGTTGGAGCTCTAACTCTTAATTAAAGGAGAGAGAACGGTAAAAAAAAAATGCTGCCCTACTGCTGGAGGTGGAAGCTTTACAGTCACACCTGCTCTCCTTTTTCTGGGATTTTTTTTAAACATTAAAGTAAAATAAACCAAATAAAGCAGCGTGCTTGCTGCTCTGTAGCTTGTCTGTTATTCTTTTTATTATTTAACTTTATTTTATTCAGTAGATTTCTGCACTAATGCTTGAGTGTGGCACTACAATATCCCTGTTTCTGAATTCTGAAGGTGTCCATATTTTCTAATTCACAGAAGCTTTACGACACTGAGAGAAAGGAGAGAATAAAAATCACCTGACACCTGCGATGTCAATATGTGTTCCTGCTTCCTGCCTGTAACCTGCAGCCAGACGCTGGTGAGTGGAAGAAGATGGTTGTCTACAAATATTTGCCTGAATGACTTTATGCTCCGAGGGCGTTTGGAAAGCGCTCACATGTTTGGAAACTAATGGCAGTAGAGCTAATGGGCGTATTGATTGCTTTTCAATTGGGGAGCCAGCAGCCTCACAAATTAGATGTTTTCAGCGGCTCTATTTATCATCCACGAGGCGTTCATTGTCAGACTGAAGAAGTTTGAACAACACATCACAACGGCTTGATTGAATTTAAGTCAACTGCAGACGCTGTGAAGGGCTGGAGGTAAACAGAGGAGAGTTTCTGACATCCTATTTATCGAAACACATGAGGCATTTAATACTGAATATTCTGATATTAAAGGTCATGTTCATATCAGATTTATTTTGTCCATGGTTTGGTCCAGATGTGACACAGTTTAAATCATGTAGTTGTGCTTCAGCACAGCTCTGATGCAGTGAAATGAGAGAACAGGACTCCACAGAGCTGTGTTATAACCTCAATAAGGGCTCAATATAAACAGGTCAATAATGTAATTTACACCGAGTCAAGGGACGGAGAGAAAACTTCTAATTTATCTCTGTCTCTGTGTCTGTCTCCAACTAAACACAATGAAGGTGGATGGAATTTTACGTGGGTGAAAATTTGCATTTGAAACATCAGTGTTTCTCTTCAGAAACAAAGATACAGAAACTTATAATCCACAGACACATAGGTTCATATGAATTCATTTAGACAGTGAGGTAGTTACCTACAGTTATAAGTGTCTGACAACATAATGATAGGATTCCTACAGAGATCAAGATCCTTTTTGTTTAACCAGAAACATCACCATATATCAGGGCTGTGCATCTTTATTGATCTCACAATTCAATTCGATATCACGATGCATCAAGGAGTGTTGTATCCCCAGTTCTCTACATCACTGCACATGGCTCCTGTTTCATCAGTGAATAAAAGCAGTCAGATAAATATGAACTCCCTCTTTTATTATTTAGAAAAGACTTTTAGAAATCAGTGTCAACATAAATGTCTTTCCATTATAAACCAGAATGAATAAATAGTACAGGTCGAGCCTTTCTATATTTGTGTGTGAAATTGTTCTGTCCTCACAAACCAAAGTGATCCTTGTGCAGTGGAGCTTCAGGTTCTAGCACCTGTCTCCAGCTCTGAGAAAGGACACGTCCTGAATGTAGAGACCATCACAGACATGACAGACATGAGACAGCAGCTCCTCCACATGAAATCATCTCTCAGTCCTCTCTAATGTAATGTAACATCAGTTCTTGGCTGGGCTGGGACTGCTAACGTGGCTACGTCTCATGCATCGCTAACAGAAGTTGATTTTGAACTTTATAACTTTATTGTCCAGCCGAGGCCAGAAAATCAACAAGTAACGTTGATTATGTTGTGTCACTGCATTGATGCAGAATCATCCACGTCCGCATCGCAATGTATCGTAGAAACAATTATTTTCAACACCCCTGCTATATATCACTACCAGACTCCATTGACAAAAACAGGAATTTTACTGAGCCAAGCACAGGAGCTGCTGAAATACCACTGCCTCCATCTGTTACTGTGTTTGTGTTACTGTGTGACTTTCAGTGGTGGAAGAAGTAATCAGATACTTTACTGAAGTAAAAGTACCACACAACAACACAAATTAATTAACAGGTCGAGGCAGCAATGCTCCTGTGTTCTGCTCAGTAAAAGTCCTGTTTTTCTCAATGGAGTCTGGTAGTGATATATAGTGATGTTTCTGGTTAAACAAAGAGGATTTTACTCTTTAATAAAAGGCTCTGTGTCTGTAGGAATCCCATGTAGCATCTTTACAATACTGTAAAAAGGATAAAGTATCTTAATATAATGAATTTAAGATAAGATACTCCTTTATTAGTCCACACAACGGGGAAATTTAAATTGAAAACTTGTGAAGACGTGGTGGAGAAAAAGAAAACAAGTTTTAAAAGCAGCACCTTGATCCATAGATGGAGCTGTGTCACTGATGGACTGCAGCAGGAGAAGCCTTTCAAGATTAATGTTTTAATTATATTCTGATTAATTTTTACATGGAATCTGGTAATTAGAGTTTGATGAATCTTGAATAAAGCACAGAGGCCGGCTCCCTCAGCAGAACATGTTTCTGATGACTGATCTGAGAGCGAGGCTTTGTTTCACCGCCTCATACAGTCAATCATCCTGAAATATGGAGGAGCAGGTACACGCAGGTTTCATTTAACCCTTTAGGAACTGAGTACTGTACACGTGCTGACGCTGTAACTCCCCAGAGGAAAGTCTTCTGCAGGTCAAAGGTCAGAGTTTGGTAACTGAGGGACAGCTCTGGAGCTGGAAGGGATTCTGCTCTTTGCTCATGGGCACTTCAGCAGGCGCCTCGCTGTCTGTGAGACTTGAATCTAAACTGCCTTCTGAATAAAACCGTCTCATCTAGTTTGAATAAACCAGCCTGGTTTTCACATGTCATGTCTGTACTCACCAGCCCCCGGTCCTCCTCCTCCTCCTCCTGACCCTGACCAAAATGACACACATGTGTAAAATAACATGCAAGAAGCTTAAAATGCACAGATGTGAAATGTCCTGGAAGTGGTGAAATGTTCATACACAAACATCTGTACATAAGAAAACATGCAACCTGCTCTGGCTCTGATGCAACCTCTGTCCGTCACATGAAACAAACAGGATATTTTGGCAACAATCGTGGTCACGTGTTGTGACAGTTATTTCCAGTAAGTGCACAGCGGCCATGTTTGATTTGAGACAACACTACACTGTGAAATACTCACACACTACACTTGTGAGTATACGGAGCACACAGAGTACTACATGTCTGTGTACTAACTGAAGTATCTGTTCTGAGACACAGGAAGAGGATGAGTAATGTGAGGGTGGTTTTTACCTGAACCAGCAGCAGAAGCAGATCTACACCAATAAAACCCTCTGATCACTTTCAGTTCGATATGAACGTGTGAATATTCTGCACCAGTAGGTGTCACTGCAGTTCAATGCTGCTCTCCAAGGTGGCGGCCATGTTTTCTTTCTTTGCATGTTTATCACAAAGGTAAAAGGACAGAAAGATCAACATCTGGAATTCTGCTTTTGTCTACAGTATAATTACTGAGTTTAGATCATAAAAAGCTTATTTATTAAAAGCTCATTAAGTAAAGTTACAAAACTACCTGTCAGCTACTTCCCACCTGTGGAGGTTAAAGTGGTGCAGCAGCAGCAGCAGCAGCAGCAGCAGTACTATAAATAGAGGTATTTTCTTTCCTGAACAGACTTCTTGGTAAAACTGGTTTATGTTACTTGAGCATGAAAATGGTCACAAATACCGAAGGAGGAGAAAAACATCAGCTCTTCCAGCTGGATATTTTCCTGACAGAGTCGATGTTGAGCCTTCGTGTTCTGTTGTTCTGACTTTTTGACTTCTGAAAGCTGCATTTTATCTCTGTGGTGTACTTCTGCTTTAAGGTGTTGAATACTGGCAGCTTCAGTCAAACCAGTGATAAACTGTGATCACGTCATCTGGCATCGCTCCAGCCTCAGTAAAGGCAAAATAAACAGCACCAGCCTCCAGATTCAAACTTCTGCCTGTGTGCAGAAAATAAAAATAAAAAGCTACATCCTCCCAAACATGACAGCTGACCGAGATTTGTGTCGGAAGTCTGAAGAAAATTCTGCAGGAAAAAAAAAAGAAAAACATGGCAGGGTAGAAATGATTTTGTTGGTTGATTGGTGTGTCGTGAGAAACATCTGCGTTTGATTTCTGAGCGCTGGGGAAGTACATGAAAGTGCGCTTTAGAGGATGAGAAGTGTCTGTTTTTTGACAGGAGAAGCAGCAGTTTGACAAGCCAGGCGCTCCCTCGGGGAAAAGCTGCCTTCAGCTGCAGCGTCTCACTGTGAGTCAGCTGGAGTCAGACAGACCCAACACGACGGCTTCTCCTGCCGGAGAGACAGAAGGCTGCAGAGAGCCAGAGACGAGCAGACCACAGCAGCAGAGTGGATCAGTCGTTAGCTCTCACCCCGGGTTCATCACCCACACCACACTTATACAACGTCAGGGGTACCAGTACTCTGAGTACATGTTTACTGCAGTACAGTTATGTAGCACCAGGCTCATGGTTCAAAAGGGTTTTACTTCATCTCTTAATTAATTATGGCTGTGTTCTGGTCCCTAACATGTAATAAACCAATCAGAGAGCACCTCCCATTCCCTCTAAAAGCCAGGTGAGCTTCAGCTTCATCACACAGCTGATCTCTCCTCTAACAAGCAGAGTGTACGTATGTTGTCCACCCGCGTACGTAGACTCATATCACAATCTTGATAATGCTCCTTAAAACACCACCAACACCAGCAACGCTCCTGACCAAACCTCATTTTAAGACCAGTGCTCACATGGACGCTCAGATGGACACAGGTTCATCTGCTGTTTAAACAACGTGGGTGCTGGACGGGAAATGACCACTGCGTCAGTCTGAAACTATTAAAGACATTTAAGGTCGCACTTGGTGCTGCCTCGCAGGTTCAGATTTGCCTTATTACAAAGTCAACAAGAATCAAGCTCAAAGTTTTACTAACATTTCTTGTTTCTGTCTTTTTCCTTTTTCTCTTCTGTCTTTACTTCACTTTGCTTCTTTTCTTGTGTCTGAAATAGCAAGAAAACCATCCTCCTCTTCTGCTCTTCAGGTGACTTATGAATACAGGACTCCTACATGTACTGGAAGATTTTTACCACTGAAGGTACAAACGCCTCTTCAGCTGCTGCTGTTTGGACTGTAAATGTCCCAGATTTCAATCACACGCAGGTCTGATGGACCAGTGAATCAAAATTAACCACAAGTGTGTGCTGGTTGACTCCCTGTCAAACGCGGCAGGTTTACTTTACCTGGATCGGTTTTCTGAGTAAAACCTATAAAAAATTCATTTTCCAACGGCCCATGTTCCATATTTGAGGGGATTCGAGGTTTTTTACTGAGAAGTTATCCAGATAACTGAGTGAAGCTGCAGGAGAAACGGGTCCCTGGTGGCCAAAACTGGAACTGACAACAACAAAACCATATGAAAGCTCTCCACATCTGAACGATGACGGCTCACTGCTCTTCTTTGTGTCTTCCCAGGAGATGATCTCTGCTGAAGGTTTGTTTTCCCCAGAAAGTTGTGAGTTATCTTTCAGTTTGAAGGCCAGAACAGAGAGCTGCTGTACAGTCTACTTTAATACTGGATACATGACGTCTCTGCACTGCTGTAAAGTGCCCTCTGAACCCACTCAGGGCTTCATGCTACATTCACGAGAGATGCTCTCATGTTTACAAAATGCAGCCAATCACATCATCAAACAGCTTGTGGCAGCTGCATGAATGAATGTTAAAACACTGTGGCAATATTAAGTTGACATATCAGACACACCACTTGGAAGTTCACAGGAACACAGACAGAAACTGAGAACTGCAGTGAAGACGTCTTCCTGTAGTGGGACATCGCACCAATCAGCTGGTCGATGCACTGGAAGTGAACTATCAATAAATAATCAAACTACAGACAGAAAAACACCCAAACTACAACTAATACCACAGCAAACCTTAACCAATATCACTGCACATTAACAGGTGAACTCCCACTGCACCAGCGAAAAGATAAATCCATAAATCAACATGAACTCATGTTGTGTTTAATCCACAGTTTAGTTTAGTCTAACAACAAGTAAACACAACACTTCACTCCCACTACATGTGACTCCTGAACTTCACAAGAAGATGATGGCTGAGGTGCTCTCATTGGGACAGTGTCCCTCCCTCTACACCAGGGGTGACAAACTTAAATACACAGTGGGCCAAAATTTAAAAATTACTACAAGTCAAGGGCTGGACGGGTTCAACGTTTATTGAAAACTTATTGAAACAACCTTTTAGCACATATTGAACCTGGAACTAAGAAGGCCTATAGATTATTACCTATAAAACAACATTAATTATGAAATAAATGAAATAAAAACAATAAATAAAAATAAAAGAAATAAAACCAGTTTCATTAATTCCTTATGGTTCTATCTGCAGTTTTTCCACAGTAATTTCAAGTGAAGACATTTTCTACAGTGAACATAGCCTGCTGTGAAACCAGACTTCTTTTTAACTCTTCTACCTTCTGTAGCCTTTGTGTCGTGTCCAGATGCTTGTATCTGTCGTGGTGCTTCGTTTCATAGTGTCTTCTTATGTTGTATTCTTTCATTACACTACACTGTCTCTGCACAGAAGACACAGCTTTGCCCTTTACATCCACGAACGTATACTGTGCCTCCCACCTGTCTTGAAAACCCCTGTTTTCAAAGTTCACTTTTCGTTTAGCCATTTTTTGGGGAGAAGGAGAGTTGAAAGTTGATACAAGACTGCTGATTGACGTGCCGCCGCACGGGCAGTGCATTGTGGGATTTGTAGTATTATGGTGGTGCGTGCGATATACCGGCGAACCCAGCTCTAATAGTAAATAGATTTTGTGCCAGGCCAAAAGATAATTAACTCCCAGGCCCAGATGTGGCCCGCGGGCCTTGAGTTTGACACATGTACTCTACACTACTGCTCCTCTGTAATTAACAAAAGCATCAAATGAGTATTTCTTTATCAGAGTATTTGTGTTTAGTTGACAAATAGAGAGACAGGGACTTCAATGCTCAGACATCTGTGACAATTCAAACATCCTGTAACTGTCATGAGGACCCCACACAGTTTTTATTAGCTACCATTGTATTCATATGGTGACAGATGTCACAAACTCTATAAGATTAAGTTGATGTGTTATTTTCTTCCTGTTTAGACACAGACTACACACAGCAGTATGAAGAGAGAACAACAAGGGCTGGACTGAAACAATAATCAACCATCAAACCTCATGGGAAGCTAGCCCTGTTTGTTGATGGTAGCAGACTAGTTATATATATACATATATATAATAGTTTGAATAATAAAATTATAATACTGATCTGACCTGCTCTTACTCTCCCTCTTCATCACCTCCCTCTCTGTCTCTCAGTCTCTCCTCTTGTCCTGTGTCTTCTCTTAGTTTCCTCTGTGTCAGTGAAAGGAAGCAGGTCCCATTTATATGGAAAATATAATCTTAGAATCAAAATGCTAAAATCTACAGGTGCAGCTCATTTTAACAGGCATCTCTACACTTTACACAAACTGAACTGAAACAAAATCATTTTAACTTGCTTTAAAGTTTATCAGTCTGACATCAGGTGTGTAATTCATGTTAGCTTCTAGCTAACTAGCTAGTTAGCTAATTCACTGAAATTAAACTAACTATCCTTCATCGTGACAGACTGACGGCTGTTTAAAACATAGCTATTTGGTCGAATGATGACCGACTAAACAGTCCGTTAGTAACCTTCTCTGGTTACCTGTATTTACCTGTATTTACCTGTCGTCTTCAGAGGACTCTCAGCTTCCTCATCGGTTATTGAGTAGAAGAACCACCGTGTTGCGTCCGTTAAATCTAACGTTTTTCCGTACCAGTTTAATGAAACCACGCCACACTTCCGTGGTGGCCGCAGCTGGGTTCCCAGCCGACAGCTCACCATCCAGTGAAAATATGACGCTAGCAGCTTATCCAAAGATGGCTGGCGGTCACAGCAACATGAGCTGAGCTAACGATGTCGATGTTAATTAGCTATGGTTTGAAGTTAACGAGTTTAGCCTGATTAAAAAATATCAAATAAGTTACATTACATTACATGACATTGTTTACAGCCTGCCAGCGTTAACTTTGGGTTTTGGCAAAACCGTGGAGAATTAACAATAACAGATTAATTGTAGGCTCTGTGTAGTTGTCAGCCATGCTAAAAAGATGCTGGTTTCACTCAGTCTTTGTCAAATACTAGACTGTGATAAGCAAGTTACACTGATATCTCATAGATGCTTACACATGCATTATTAATTACAGCAACTGAATGCTATTCTATACAATGAGCGGGTCATTTACCTTAGCACCTTTTTAGGCAAATTATTTCACAATTTTGTACAAAACACCTTCAGACCTAGTGGACAAATCAACCTTCAGGACACAGGCTGCTTTAGAAAAAACAAACAATGGCAAATTTGTATAGCAAGAAAAGTGAGCATGGTGGCACACTGAGAGGGGAGATAAAGGTTACTGATGCAGGGTCAAATCTAAAGAACAAACACATCAGAGGTAAAACCTGAGACCAGCTGAAGGTGAGAGAAGAGCTGGTGTGTGTGTCTGAATGGAGTTTGAATAGTTTATTGTTGCTGAATTGACTGTAGTCCATATGATTTGAGGAGAAGGTCAGTTTAAACACTCCTCTGATCTGTTTGAGTTGGCCTCAGCTAAAACTAAGAAAAGAAAAATAAATAAGTCACATATCTATCTCGTGTCAGTGGATTGTTGTTCTGAGTTCAATGTGACCATGACAGAGCGGAATATAACATTATGATAAATGTGGTTACACAGCACAAACAGAATCTGTCTGTTTGACCGTGAAAAATAACCCTGTGTTTTGAACATGTGGCGCTGCAGATGGAGAGTAAAGGGTATGGATTAAGCTGCAGATTGAGTTTGTCTTGGTAAAATTAATAAATAATTGTAACAGAACAACAGTTCTGCTGATCTTCAATCTTTGAAAATCCCATAACCTACGTCCTTCAGCGACAAACCAAACATGCACACAGTTTAAGCGTTTCAGAAACTCGTGTTTTCAGTTTCTGTCTCAGATACAAACACAGTTTGGAAGCTTCTGCAGGTTGATGAATAAAATCAGCTTCGGGAAGCTGCAGAACGAAGGATTCAACCAGGGACGAGACTAAAACCTCAGTCTGAGGGTCTGTGTTCATCTGATACTCAGGTACTCTGATACTCTGATACAGTGATAAAGCTTTAACAACACAGAACAATGAACCAACTATGGACTGAATGCAATGACAATAAAGTAATAAACAATTATAAATATGGCATACCAGGAGTTGGCTGCTCACACACTCTTTTCTTTTTTAAAGTGATAAGTTAAAATGATAATCAATCATTATATTATTGAACACGCAACTCTTGACTCCTTAAGCACCATGAGAGTTATTTTCTATTCCACATCATCCTGTAATTAGGACTAAAGTTACAGGCTGTAACTAACTGCCCCATTTGTAGTTGGATGTTTGCTGCTGAAACACTGAATGGTTTGAGAAACCTCACATGTGTCCTCCATGTCCTCCTCTCTTTACCTCTCTTTATTTCCCATAAAATGGATCTCCTCTGCCTGATCCACACACACAGGGCTGAGAGCAGGGCATGTTACAAACGAAGGTACAAACTCATCATCAGACTTTTAGTAGAAGCAGCTTTCTGCCCCTCCACGAATTTATTTAGGACAACACAGCAGCAGCATCTCAGGATGTGATTTTGAGTTATTTTTGTTCTTGCTCAGGTGAACCCTCACACACTTTACTCTACAAAACAGAATTGAAATAACAACTAATGGATTATTAGTAATTATTAATTATTGGAACTGTCTGCTCTGCCTCTAAATCATCAAACTCGTGATTCAGTTCACACACATACTGCAGTACATCAAATCACTAAATGGCTCCCTCGGTCCTATTATCAGCACTTTATCAACACACAAACGGAACCACATCAGGCTTTATGGTATTTACATTTTACAATATTATTAATCATCAGTCATCCATTCTTCTTTACACTTCAACAATGTATTTCATTTATTCCATTTTTACTGTACATCAAACACCTGACACATTTTTATCTTCATTATTGGTTTTATTATCTCATCTTTTATGTTTTTTAGTCCTATTTCATACTGTGGATCTCATGTTTGTTTGGTTTTGTTTTGGGGTTTGTTTGTTTTTTTTGGTTTGAAAATAAGGGATTTATTTACCCCAAAAAAATGACAACTGACCTAACAAACAGAAGACAGTCATACACAGTATTAACACACAACACAACACACTACAACAGAGACACCACAGGACAGTTAGTATTAACGTATTTTAGTTTCACACTGTGGTGGGCACTTGGTACAGCCTGACTGAGACTTCCTGTATTTAGCTTCAACATACTGTTGAATATGCAACAACTAAACAGAACTGATGTTCTTCCAACATTAAACATTATGAAATGAAGAGTTGTTAATGTTCCCTGTGTCTCTGTGGCGAGGCTCTTATTTTGAAGGTCTGTGTCTCTCTTCCTCTGCAGCTGTCCGGTGGCCCGGTGATTTCAGTGGACGTGAGGCTGTGATTAATGGTGCTGGTAATGGTTTAGTCAGTGCAGCATATGAGTCCAGCTAACGGCGTTTCGGCTCTGTGCTGTGATTGAAGTCGACAATGGAGTCACCTCCACGACCTCTGACACCATGTTGCTACCTCTCTATCTCACACACACACACACACACACACACACACTTTGCCTCTTTCTTTCTCTTTGCGTGTCTTTCTTTGAAAGTGTGTCTTTAAGGCAAATGAGGTGATGTTTACACAGAAAGTTGAAGAAAAGTGTTTCACAAGCAGAAAGAAAACAACAGTGAAACAAACACAAACAGGAGACAGGAGATATTGAAACAGGACAGCAGAACAGCTCGTGTCTCTGTCGCGAGCTCTGACAGTCTCCTAGAACTGACTGTAATAATGGAAAAGATCTGGAGGTGTTTCATCTGCATACGTGAATGATTTATTTTAGTAAGTGCAGAGCTTAATGAAAATGCACTTTCTTGTTTTGTTAAAGCATTTAGACCTGACCTCTCATTTTAGCTCCGGTTTGGTCTCCACCACCTCCTGAGAAAAACATCTGGTTCTTTAGCTGCTGAATGCTCCACCCTCACCAGTTTCTCTCTAACTGATCCATCTTTAGTGGCTTTATCAGTTTGTTTGATGTTAAACTTGCTCTAAAAACTGAGCTAAAAGAAACTAAAAAGCTCAGTGAATTCCAGAGTTGGTAACAATTCTTTGTGGCTTTGTCACTATGAGTTTCATATGTGACACATGTAGTCATTTGATTAACTGTTAAAGGGAAACTCCACCAGTTTTACATATCAACTTTGTCACTTGAGTCAGCATCAGTTGGATCTGAAAATGAAAATAATCTGAGGATGTGAGTTTAGAGAGAAGTGAGCGCCTCACCTCTGCTGCAGGCCGCAGGCTACGTTAGCTGCTGTTAGCACAACACAGTCAATCTCAACCTGAACTGCCGACAGTGAAGTCGTCTGTCAATGTAAAAATATTGATCAGTCTGGCTTTAAGAATCTTTATTTCTTTAACCTGAACCAGACTTTATGTTTAACTATCACATGATGAAGCAGCAGTAACATTAACAACTTTATTTCACACACCAGTCACCAGTTTACATGTTATATATGAACATGTATTGGTCCTTAACCTGCACATTTAATCATGATAAAGGAACATGTACTGGTTTAGTTTTAGATGTTTTTTATTTGTCATGCAGGGCTGCATCTTGTTTTCATTCTGCTAAAGATAAAATCAGCTCCTCAACTCTGACGTCTGTCTGTTCATTAAAATTCAACCATTCACTTTAAAATCTGTTATCAGATGATTTGACCAGTCTCACTTATCTCCAGTGTTTGTCCTCCTTCCAGCTTCCTGTCCTCTGTTTCCTTCTCTCTCTGTTTTTCCTGTTGCAGTAGATTTGCACAGACTTTCACTTTTATTGTTCTGCTTTCTCTGTTCATCCCTTCTTTCTGCAGACTCATTCTTTCCTCTGACTGGACTCTGATTGCTTTCAGCTCAGTCTGTTTATTTGCTTGTTTTTGAGAAGACTCACAGCTTTCAGCTTCAACACAAACCTTTCTTCTCTTTCATTCTGTGGACTCATCTCTTTCCTCTGCCTGCAGCATCAATTCATTTTCTTTCTCTCTTTCTTTTGGTCTTTCTAAGATCTTTTTTCCTCTGTTTTGAAAAGTATTTATTTCTTCATGCGTCAGTGTAGAGTTCGGTCCTCGATGTCTCCAGCTGTTGGTGGTGAGGAGATTTGTGCTGCAGCTGCTCCACCCGTTTACAAGAGCAATATTTTATAAAGCATCTGATTGGTTAATGCACTCGACTGAAATGACCTGTGAAATAGAAAGCATTTGGCCGAGCTGCTGTTTAAATGTTTGAATAAAGTGGAGGGCAGCTCAAGTACAGTTCAACTTACTGAGTCTGTGTGTGTCTGTGTGTGTGTCCCTGTTAGTGTGAGTTAACAACTTCCAGTTCAAACACACAGAGGTGTAAACCTTTGTTTATCTGTGTGTTAATATGTTTGTTTGATTGATGCATGTTGGTCTGACAGGAGATTTTGATGTTTGTTTGTTTGTTTGTTTCAGATTCAGACAGTAAAACAACAAAACAACATTCAGCTCAGAGATGTTCATTAAAACTATCGACAGTTTTCATCAGATAATCTTCACAGATGAACACCACTGTTCTGATGTTTGAAGCCTAAATCCAATCTCCAGAAGTAAAAAGCTAATGTTGGGCTGCCGACCAACTACACCACGGTCACATAGCGTCAGCGTCTCACTAAGCTTTAACTGGTCATTTCATTTAGCTCTGAGCTCTTCTACAAAAGCCTTTCTTCTTAGAAAGTTAGTGATAGTTTGAAAGAGCGTGAGTAGAAACACAACGAGCTTGCAGCTCTCTGTCCCACCAGGACTGAAACTTTAACTGTCCCTCTGGATTCCTGAAGAAACAGAGCAGAGGTTTGACATCTGTTTACACTAATATAAATGAACCAAATGAATAACCAGACGACCTGATTCAGCTCAAGGCATCGAAACAATGGGATTAAATAAAGACACATGTTTCACTCAGCTCAGTCTGAATCAGGCTGCAGTGAGTTTAAACTGACAGGCTGTATTTTAACGTCTGTATGTGTCGGCTGCATCACTGACTCTGAGCTTCCTGCCTCCACTGACCAATTTCCTGTGGGTCTCCCACAGAGTGTGCTGGCTATATTAAACAGGTGTAACCATGGCAACACTATCTTTTTCCGTTGTTATTACCTGATAACAGAGCATCAAGAACGAATAGGATAATGCCTCCAAGGTTCACTGTTGTTGTGTTTTTCTCTTGTTGTAAAGTTTTTTTTCCTGCTCAGTTTTCTGCATCATTAACTTCACAATTAGCGACCTGCTGTTCACCTGTCAGCTTCCTTCATGTTGCTGCTTCTCGTCCGCCTGCTCGTTTTTCTCACCATCTGAATTTGCCCTAAACCCTTGATATTACTTTCATCACTAAAATTGAAGCGACACCGTTATTATGATGCAGACTAATGATTTACAATGTGACATAGCACTCTGCAGAAGATTAGTTCTGCATATTTAAAATATGTGCTGGGGCTCTGAACAGTCTAAGGCTGGCTGAACCTCAGCAGGCGATGGAATGGAAATATCTGTCTCCATATTGCATCTGTTTTGGTTTTGGAGCTAAGATCGTTTAAAGCAACACAGTGTATACTTCACTGACAGCAGCGCCTGCAGCCACCAGTGGTAATTAACTCTGTACCGCGATCTTTGCTCTCTGGAGCAGGAAGTACTGTGGCTACAGAAACAAACCAAACTATGTTTCCTGATTCTTGTGACATTTCCGTCAGTTTCCTGGCTGGATGTCAGAATGAACACTGGTTTTAATGATGTCTTAGTCTTAGGTCTTAGAGACTCAGAGAAGTTGAACCAGAAACAGGATTTTCATGGGTTGTGATGTCAGACTTAAGAAGCAGATGAGGTCAAATAACATATCATGTTGTTTTAAGGGTTTGTCTCCTTTGCTAAACAAAAGCTTCACACATCTGTACTTAGAACTTTAATTGAAAATTTCAAAGATATTTCCTTTCCAAATATGTCCCCTTTGTTCTTGCAAAATTAATGTAATAAGAAATAAACACAAGAGCAAACACACACACACACCCACACACACACTCCACTGACCCATCATTTTGTCTGTTTTGTGACTGTCCTTAACTGAAAAACAATAAAAAAAACAGGAAAGTGTTTACTGCAAACTAATTAAAACTGCTGGAATAGAGAGCAGATAGAGGGTCGTTACATCCATCAAGGCACAGAGGATGATGGATAGAACTATTTTATTTTTATTTTTGTGTTATTTGTTTCTGATTGCTTGTCATGAGCTCCATGGTTGATAGGGTTTCTGTGTTGAGCTGAATGCTGTTGTTTCTGTCTCGGCTGCTCTGCAAATGTGAGTCAGGAAGTCAAACAGAAGGATGTTTCTCCCTCAGCCTAGTTTCTTTTTTTCAGAAATGATGAAATGCATTTTTCTTATTGTGGTCGGTGGGAAGAGTCAAGGAGACACCACAGACGTCTGCTGAAAGACTCACAACTCCATTTGCCGATTTTGTGTTTTTTTAATGTTCCATTAAGTTGAGGCTGTTTATAACGGGTGAGAATTGCGACCTCAGGGCTTCATGAAAAACATCTGCACCTCATTTCACACATTTAAACCCTATGACTGTTTTCCAGGTAAAAAGTACAGTAATAAAATAAGGAAATCTGCAATGGTAAAGTAATAAAAAAGCATGACTGAATAAACATTTGCAAACAGTTTAATCACCACTGATCAGCCTCAACATTAAACCACTGGTTCAATCCAGTGATCTTCTAGGAACTCCTTCCTTCATCTGGATGTGACTTTGATTACGTACCACCACCTAAACATTATTGTAGACCAAACACTAACAGGGCAGGACAGTCCCAGCGGACAGTGCTCCACCACACCATAAAACTGCTCAGAAATGTCTGGAGACGACTCCCCAAACTCCCCAGATCCCAATCTGATCCAGCATCTGTGGGCTGATCAGAACAAGTCAGATCAGCAGGCTCCACTAGAACTCTTAATGCATAACAGGCTCAGTGGTGTTTTTGATTTACATGCTAATAATGATATTCAGTGATAGTGTTAACATGCTAATGTTCTGCAGCTACCTTGTTAACCAGCATGTTGTGCTAATATTTGTTAATTAACACAAATCACAGTTGAGGAGCTGATGGGAACGTTAGTTTGGTGAATATCTGGTCAGAACCAACTGAAGTATGTGGACCTGTACATTTCAGTGTTCTAACAGAGTGTTCTTCAGGTGGAGCAATTTGTTTTTGATTCTCTGACAGAGCAGCTATAAGGGCTCAGTGGCGTCCATGTTTTCTGACTTCTCAACGCTAGAGCATTGCTCCAACTCGGAGGTGGCGTCACTTCCAGTGTAAATGGATCACAGCATAAGTGCTTTTTCATTCCCAGTCTGTGAGCGATGGCATGATGGTCGCGAGTTCTGAAACCTTTCCATCTAGTTGAGCCCAAACTCCTGAATCTACACCGTTCTGTTAAAAACAAGGAATGAGTTTTGTGAAATTCTTTGAGATCTTTCTCCCTGGTTCATTGATGAGGTCAGTAAACTGATGCTGCCGTCTATATAACTTTGAGTGAGACAGTTTATTTAATTGTCCTTGGTTTGTGAGGCGTGTCCCAGTGTCCTGGCATCGGGCTGAATGACATGTTTATTGGCGTGTGGGTTGACAGCAGTGGAACTCAAGCACTCAGTCAAACTCTACAAACTAAACAAAAGTATAATCGTGACAGCTCATGATGATAGCATCCTCATTAGCTGCTGTCATAATGTGTTTTGTTTTTCATTTCCCCTAGCTCATCTGTTTCCAGCCTGTTAGGTCAGAAAGTCTGAGAAGAAGATGGAATAATGTCTACGGGGTTCTAGCTGTGATTGACAGCGGTGGTTGTTGCTGTACAGTAGTGGGCGGCCAGCTGGACACACCTCAGGGCCGAGATGTAACAGATGAGCTGTGTGAGATGATGAGCATGTGTGGTGCGCATACAGACATATGTATAAACATCTGTGTGTGTGTGTGTGTGTGTGTGTGTGTTCATGCGTGTGTGTACATAATAAAAATCACCCTAAAACATTCACTGGAGGAAACAGCTACTGGTTCCATCTGCTCTCATGTATTTCAGTACCTCATTAGAGCTGGATGGAGAAACACAAGAAGAAAATACTCTCCTGGAAGTTTAATCATTTAGTTAGTTATCAATTGCTGAGAGGTGTTACTTTAGGAGCAAAACTGTAGAAGCTGGGGGCTGAGCTGCAGGAGCAACAAGTCATCAAACCCGAACGACGAAATGGATTGTTTGTCCTGATCCTCTGATTTGACCAATAGGATCGTCTCCTGAAAAAATGGCCTACTGGTGGCAGGTGAACTGGACGTTGGTCGTCATGGTTACAATCATAAACATGCAGAGTGTACCTGCAGTGTGACCTTCGTTTTTTAATGCATGTGAATCACTGTGTGACCTACAAACTTCTAGGACAAATAGTTAAAAATATTTTATAAAAAAAAGTTTATCTTGACAATTCCTTGTTTTGTTTGTATTGTAGGTAGCTAGCTATGAAGAACTTATTTTAACCCAAACCACGATTTGCTCCTAAACCTACATTTGTATTGTAGCTAGCTAGATGGTTAAAATAAGTTCTTCATTGTCAGGGCTATGATAATAAAAGAAACAAACTGGAACTGGGAACTGAGCATCAGTCTCCTGTGTTTTGTTGACCCACCCATCCTCCTAACATGGACTCCCTCACTCTTTACACTTCATCACATGACTCATCAGTGACACACAGAAGCTGCTACAAACCAACAGAGTGAGAAAAAATCCAATCAGGAGAAATCAGGAGAAATCAGTCTTCGCTCAGTCGATCAGAATTCTAGAAGAATCTGTAAAACTGAAACTCCTGAGGGTCAGATTTAAGCCTGACGTGTGTGTAGACTGAGAAATGTTCAGTGTCGGTTACATCAGCCTCTACATACGATAACTGTTACTACGTTTGAAACCTAAACTGATGAAAAATGAAGTCTCAGGCAGAATATGAGATGAAGTGTGAAGAAGCAGTTGAACTTCAAAGATCAGTTTGAACCTGAGTAAGTAACTCATGAAAAGTTTATAGTTTGGAGATACGTGTTTTCCACAGGATGACGATGATCGTGTGTGTGAGTGTGTTTACAGCTGTTTTGTCACCCCTTCACACACACTGTGAACTATAGATGTTATTTAACAGCGGATGAGTGTGAGGAACACATTTCGGGGAGGCTGGATGGCTTGTTTTGTATGCGCTGCTACCTCAGATAATGTCAGAGCTGGAGCTGGTGATTTGCATATCCAGATGTTTCATGTTACAGCCTTCTCTCAGCTGGAATAAGATGCTCGTGATGAACGATCATTCCCTCAGAGGAATAATTCACGTCAGTGTGGTGCAGCTTCTCAGACAGCTTGGGAAATTAAGCACTTTAGAGTCTGCATAAAATACAGCTTTATTAGACAGAAAAGGATCAAATGGTGTTTGTGTTACATGTAAAAAACAGAGGTCAAAATTAATAACTCATTTATACTGTTTAAAAAGATATAAGAGATTTATTGATTTTTTTCAGCAAAGAAAACAAACAAGAAAAACATATTAAAAGTTCAGAATCTCAGGTAAAACACTAACTGGAACATATGTCAGAGACAGATTCAGTCATTCCTGCAGCGTTCACAAAGTTTAACACTTGTTGGCTGGAGGAAAGTAAACAGAAAGAGAAATCAAACTCCCCTAATGGTCTGCTGAAGTGTCAAACAGCACAGAAACCAACGGTGGGGAAAGTTTCAAAAGCCCATTAGAGATACCTGCATGTCAGGCCACCTGTCTTACACCTGTCAACAGAAATCCAGAGCGTACGTTTACAAAGTAGTTCTACTTATTCAACACTTTTGTTCAAAATAATACTGTGTGAATTCTTAAAAATCTCCCTGATGTATTCAAGACTGAGACAAAACAATGAGCAGGAACGAGCTGTCTGAAACTGTCAAGTGCCTCTCTTTATTGGAGACAGGAAGCCGATCCAAAAACATACTTAGATAAGTCAAAAAAAAGGTGAGCGTTATTGGCTGGATTTTCACTTTTAGAAGAGAAGAACTCTGTGATGTATCTGGGACTGTCTCAAATGGAGTGGATGAGCTAGGAAACAGTGTTACTCATGACTTTGATAACATTTTTCTCCCTTTCACCTCCTTTAGCTTAAATTTGTATGTTTTAGCGTCCCGCTGCTTCACACTAAAAGAGGTTCAAAGATTCTTAGCAGGGAGCTGATCACTCTAACAGACCTGCTGCTGGAGCACCGGGACAACTGGTTTCACAAATTTACCTTGTTGAAACCTGCAGTTTCCTCATTGATTGGCTCATTTAAGAATGTAAACACTGTGTTAAAGTATCCAAGCCAGGATTAGTCTCCTAGAGTGGGAAGAAGGATGATTTCTACATTCGGAGAGGGGGAAAGGGTTGGATGATTGACAGAAAATTGTTAGCAATCTAGTCCTCAAGTTTTGTATGAGATAAACTGCTTTGGGTAAAAGCAGAGGTACAGTCGAGTATCGTCTGCATAACATCGGTGTAGGACATGCAAATAATCTGCTAATGATCTGTCAATGTGGGAACGGAGAATGAGAAGGGACCAAGAACTGAACCCTGTGGGACACCGCCCGAAAAAAAGAACAGAAGACAGATCTGTCTAAAGGAAAACCCTCCCCTTCCTTCATGTTTGATACAGGTGATTCATTATTCTTTCATCTGTCTTCATGATAATCCTCAGTCCCACTCAGTCCCATCACCTTAAAAGATAAACCATATGATTCATTCTTACACCACAGGCCAGAGTCAAAACCACTGCAGCTCCAGTGTTAAACCACGTCCATGTTTATGTTAGCTGTGAAGCTAAAAACCTTCCCAGCATTCATTTCACACTCTGCATTCCATTAAATGACATAAACACTCATTAGATGCACTCAGCTGTAACCAGAGCCTCCTTGCTTTTTCCTTTTTAGATTAATTCGTTTTCCCTCCACTGCATAAGCATGTTTGCCCTTGACTCAGTCAGTTTGCACAGGCCATGAATGAGAATGGCTGCCCATTGGTATGTATGAGAGCAAAAGGTGAGATACTGAGCCAGCAGCCAGCGACACAGAGGCCATTATATTCAAACACCATGGGGCTAAACTGTCAAATGCTATTGTCACTCTGATGCTCAGTCTCAAACACTCGCTCGCTCTCTGACTCTCACACAATTCATTCCCCTCTCTTTGTGTCTCTCTCAATCACAAATGATTTTCTGAGTCAGTCTCTATTTAATTCACATAAACACACATAAATACACTCTCACTCCACCCAGTCAAATCAGGGAGGGAAACATCTGGCAGCGTAACACTAGAGTTCAACACTACAACCTCCAGAAATGACCATGGGGTTAAAGATTTGAGAAGATGCGAGGAAAAAAACTCAGGAAGGCAAAACAACTCGAAGTGTTTGTTTATCCAGCTGACTGTTTTTTTGCACTTTAAAATAAATTAACGTATTGTTCGTTAATTGTACAATAAAAGATTTTTTTTTTCCAAGTCTTAATTTGCCTTTTTTTTTAAATATTTCAGCAAACATCATATTGTGTAGTGGTCACTGAGGTATTATCGTATCATGATATTTGTTGTCATGTCTCAACGCTGGGAAACAGGACAGAGGTAGGACTTATAAATACATACATATAAATGAACGTAAAGTTAAAGCTTTCATAAGCAAACGTCGACAGAGTTTGTTTAATTACTCTCACTGCCAGAAGGGGGAGACAGAGGCTCTGCTCTGCAGCTCTGCTGTAGGTGGTTACTTCAGTGTTCAGTGTAAATTGTTTTGTGCTTTTCTTCCATGAACTCTATGAATTTGTGCTGGTTTGTGTGTTTTGTATAAAATCCCAGCTCACAACACAGATGTGCACGTGTGTAAACAAGCAAACACACAGAAAACGCTGACACGTTGGTTCTTTAAAACACATGCTGCTGTCTGTAGCTGCTTTTTCATTAAACCAGAACCTGACATTAGTTCTTCTAACACCACAGGGTCCAGTGATAATTATAATGTGTCAGCTTCAGCCCTCAGTGTGCAGCTGGCTGATGACTGTATATATTTCACTTATTATAAACTGTGCTGTCTGCACTGATGAAAGCCGGCGCCACTCACAGGGCTTGTTCCATCGAGCTGATTGAGTTCTGGGAAACCTTGAGGTTATGCCCAAGGCAACACTGGCAATAGATTCCCATTCCTCATGCTTCTGGAGCCATTTTGATTTGATATAGTATGTATTATACCACAGCGTGGTGATGTGATGGGGGTTGGGGGGATTGGGGGAACGCTGGAGGTGACAGATGGACATGTTGCTGTTTGCTTGTTTGTGATTAGATTTTCTCCTTTTCTTCAGACTGTCTTGTCGGAGGAAACAGAGTTTTAAAAAAGATTCTTCTTCTGTGACTTTTATGAAGCTGCGCAGTCGCTTCTCTTTCTGTCCGGTGCCTTCAGAGCTTTGAAAGTGCATCATCCATACTTTTATACTTCAAGATGGAGACATGCTTGGAGTTTTTTTTTTCTTCAGTCTTTTAAGACAGGAATCAAAAGCCGTCCCAGATATAGTTCAGTTTGAAGCACAATAAAACCTGCATCCAAAAAACCCCGACAAAACAAGACTCGAGGAGCCGAAGGTTTTAAACTGCACACACACAGTGAGGGTGTTAACGAGGTTAGGTTTTCATTTCCAGCCTGCACCGGCCCACACACACACACACACACACGCAGCAGATATGTTGTTGCCGGAAGTCACACAATGATTGAAACACAACACAACAACATGAGGACGGTTCACAGACGGATGATGGATCAGTGTTAGCTGATGGCAGGAAGCCACAGAAACACAGATGGCGGTGGAGGTCGTCCCTCTGCACCGACGGCTTTTCATGCTCATGAACACAGGTAGCTGGGTCACACACACACACACACACACACACACACACAGATTAATACTGGAAGAGCAAACACAGCTCAGATATACAGTATGTCCCTGTGTTTGCTCCATGTTTATGTGCAGGGAACAAACACAAACACACAAACACCTGTGCAGGTTACTTCCTGCCTGATAATTAGATCCTGATGCTGCTGTTCTGGTCAAAATGTTGCTGTAATTCTGTTCATTTTTCTGCTGAGGAAACAACATTTGTGCAGGTTTAACTCCCCTCAGATCTTTTTAATGTCTCACTGTGCTGTGGGTCTGAATATTTTTAGAGATGAATCTTCACCAAACTTAGAGGAGGGAGGAATCATGGGCCAGAGAAGAAACGATTACATTCTGGGGGAGATCCAGATCATTTACCATGAATCTGAATGTTTTCTTCTGATGTTCAGTGCACGTCGTTTGACGATGGCCTTGGAGGACGATCTGTTTGAGAGTCAGAGCAGCTCAGATTTGAAGTATTTCTACATTTCTGTTTCTGTTCTGCTGAAATGAAAAAGTCCTATTCAAAGTTTTTTCACAGCCGCTGTTAACAAACAGCTGATGACCCAGAACATGGCTGCCCGAGGGTGTATTACATCACCTGAAAGCTCTCTGCATCCTAACTTCCCCGCAGACTAAACACATCGCCTTTCAAGTGCCGTCTGACGTGAACATTTTCACATTTTAGCACAATTAAATCCCCACACATCCCAGAACAACGGCTCCACGCTGAGCAAAGACCCATTTTAGAGCTCGTTGCCAGTGAATCAGTGGCTGTTGCGTGCTGCATGTGAACACTACAGCAGCAGTGACAACAATTAAGCTATTAGAGCAGCAGATAAGAGGCCGTCTAGACCGACACTTTTGGTCCTGTTTCCAGGTCCGTGAACATTAGAGAATGAAGTGACCTGAGGAAATGCATACATGTTGGCTGAATGGATGAATGGATGATTAAATGGACATATGCATGTGCAGATGAATGGTTCAAAGATCACATTTGTTTTAATGTATATTCACACATTTCACACATGAAGCTGCTTTAAACTGCTCCAACATGAACTGAATGAATGAGATGTTTTCTGAGTAAAAGTTGATTAAAGAGGCAAAGACGTCTGAATTTAATTTAAAATCTTTGATATTTGATCTTTTTTTCCTTGGTTTCTGTTCAGTGTCTTTATTTAATGTCGTCACCTGCAGGGAAAAATGACTATATGACTAACTCTGGAACATGTTCCTGTTATTTAATGTGCTCTGCCCCCGTCAAATAAAAGAAATGGAGCAAAATAAAGTAAAGCCCTGAGGTCAAAAGGCAGACTGCTTCTCTGTCTGTGGCCACAGAAGCTAAAAGCACATATATATTTAGTTTTTGGTTAGATACTGTGGAGCAGGAGCATTTCAGTTAAAAAAATCACATTGATTCAAAGTTAATAAATATTGCTCTTTCACACCATCATAGTTTGTCTTTACATGTCACCACCAACAAAAATATTGTTTCTGGGTCCAACTTCACTGAGGCTCTTTTGTTTTCCTGCGTTGTTTGAACAGATCTGAGTCCAAAAAACTGTGTCATTCTACTGCTTTCACTGTGACCAGGAAGAGGAAATGACTGTAGCTGATAAACAAATAAAGAAAAACAAAATTTGATGCCAGCAGGTGCTAACGTTAGCCAGCTAACCTAGCTAACGAGCACTGGCTCGTAAGAACAGGTCTCCCTGATATAAGCTATGGGCTTTACAGGGTGTTTCTTGCTATGAGCCCACATCTTCATGCTAAAATAGCTAGCCAAGGTCATCTATTTTCATCTTAGTTGAGTGAAGATAGCTAGCTGAGATCAGCTTTATTCACCTTAGCTGGACAGCACAGAAAAGAGCTGACAAATGAAATACAAAGATGTGGGCTCATAGCAAGAAATGTTTGCTAGGTTAGCTGGCTAACGTTAGCACCTCCTGCCGTTTTCCTTATTAGTTTAAAAACTGTAACTTCTCAGCTGCAGTCATTTCCTCTTCTCTTCCTCGTCACAGTGAAAGCAGTAGAATGACACTGAATAGTAAACTACTTTTAAAGTCATGAAATCAATGTGTGGACAAAATGGACTGAACATGACTTCCTGTGAGTCTTTTCTTTAACGGCAGACATTTTGAGGATCAGCAGATTCTCCTCCTCAGTCAAACCTCCAGCTGCTGCAGACGTTTTTATTCTCAGTCTCCAGGGCTGAGAGTGGTGATGGGTGTCTGATGGAGGGTCAGATGTTTGGATGATAGGTGGATGGATGGACGGGTGTGCGGGGGGGTGGAGGGGGATGATGGATGGATCGGTGGCTCGTAGAAAAACAGGATGAAGAGTGAATTCACCTCACGCTGAGTGACTGGTGACCCGGGCCAAACACACCTGAACTCAGTGTGTGTGTGAGAGGAATGCAGTCTCTGAATGGCACCTCTGTGATTTGTGTTGGGTTGGACTCAGTGTGTGTGAAGATGCTGATGTGTGTGTTGTCCTTGTTGAATGTGGGTGTGGGCTATTTCCTGGCATTGTATGATTGCGTGTTTTCTCCTGGGTTAAAATGCCAAAGTAAAACACAGATAAATAAAGCGTGATGGTTTGGGTGGGGGAATGAATTAGAGGTTGCACCTACATTTTTAGTGTTGTGTCACAAACCTTCAGAGGTCTGGACTACAAAGTTACAACAGACCCAGGACATCTTTTCATTATCTGGCTTCACTAAACCTCAACACCCACAGGGTGACCGAGCGGTCAGACACTGGTTATCACCTCGTTAAGTCGACCCAGGATTTCCTGATGGTTCATGTGAAAGAGTTGTTCATTAAAAGCAGCGTTGTCCGAATCGTGAGTAAAGTCCTTAATATGAGAAGAAACGCTGACACCTGCAGGTTCATTCAGTTACAGCGACGTCCAAAACTGATATACAAGGTGAAATGTGATCACATGAATCTCCAATGAATAAACTCAGGCTGAAGATTTATCGTAAATAATTACAAAACCTGCTGTTTCTTACTGAGTCAGTGTTTCTGTTCTTTTGTCTGATGGTGATTTATTCAGAGTTATTGTGAATATGATGCAGATTAACAGACACAGTAATGTCAGGAGAAGAGAGTTCATGTCTGATGAAATGTTCATTTATATTCAACAGTTTGTGGCTAAAAGCATCTCAGTAGAGTTCAGATTAAACAGTCTGTGATCAATCAGTGTGGACATATGGAAAGACTGGAACAGAAAAACACTGATCTATAAAAATACCTATTGACCTGTCACTTTATTGTAAACTCTTTTGTCCCTGTTGGGATCCTGTAGAATGATGACTCTTTCCAGTGATCTGATTGGTCAGTAGTTGAGTTTTATGGAGAAACCACCTGTCTTCTAAAAAACAGAAAACATTGAAGACTCGTTTAAACATGTCAGATCTTTGGGTTTCTGGATTTTTCCCACCAGCAGAGCTGTGTCCGTGCCTTTTCTGTTTAATCGTCTGACTCCAATATTTCAGGTGCTTTCCACATAACATTAAGATTAAGGAACACAATCACAGGACTTTAACTTTGATATTCAGTGTTTTAGAGTAACGTTAATGTTCCACAACATTTCAGTAATAACTTATTAATTGCCTGAAAATATCAGCACAACAGCATCTTAATTCACCTCATATATGTGAGCAGAGTGGTTCCATTCGTCAGCAGTTTATTTTAGTTTATTTCAGTGTTAGAACTGAACATAGAGTTACACGCAACAAGCACCAGATGGTCTGTGTTTAATGCTAACACCTGTCCACAACAGTAAACCTACATCTCCAGATGTGTTTAGTGCGTTTACATGAACAGTACAGTTCCAGGTGTCTGGTCTCTGCCTGTCCTGATACAGACTGATGTGGTTTAAGTGCTGTATGGATGTGACATGTCTCTCCCCTGGGTGTCACATGTCCACATCTGCCAGGTGCATCTATGTGGAGAGGGTTTAAAAACCATGGAGAGCACTGATTAGACTGTAAAGAGATGTTTAATCAACTGCACAAACAGACCGAGGGAGAACTGAGGCAGAAGACGACAAGAGGAGAGAGGGAGGACGACAGCAGCAGAGTCTGGTCCTGGACTCCTCTGTGACTCCAGTCGGTCTCTCCACCAGGAGACTCGTCTTCTGTTGAATCCTGTTTGCTTTGCTCTTGTTTAGACATTCATGGATGAGATGAATCATCTCGTTTTCGAGGGAGTTTCTTCCCAGTATCACGGCGGGGTCAGAGGTTAGGGATCAGGATGTAGTATGAGGCTCTTCAACTAAAAGTGTTATTCAGTTCATGGAGAATAACACCAGTGATTCATCGGACAGGCAGGGGTGTTTGAGAGTCTGGCTCAGGCTGGGTCAGGGTTCCTGGAGAGTTGAGGTCTGACTCGGTTCTGAGAGCTCAGAGGAGCTGAGATTTAAATACAGCGCAAGCTCAATGAGTCAATGAGCCAATCTGAAGCAGGTGTGCAGGTGGTTTGGTGGCACCAGGAACCAAGACGTTATATCGCCTGAGAGGCAAAACCCAGGGTAAAAACAGGAGGTAGTAGTCGGACAGTAAAAGGAAACTGTTTATGTCAAACTGAGGGAGTTGATGCTAAAAGAAATGTGATAAACGTGTCTTTTCTTTTACAGAAAGCTTCTCACATCAGCTTCAGCAGGAAAAAGTGCATTAAATCAAGCTGAAGTGGAAACTAGTCATTAATATTTTAATGTTTAATTCATTCTTTATCAAAGTCTACTTAAGGCGAAGCAAAATTACTTTAAAATTTACATGAAAAAGCTTCAAGTCAAATCAGATTTTTCGTTGAGAGTTTCTCTGTGACAGTATAAGAGCTGCAGTTGATTTAAATGAGAGCGATGGTGACAGTGGGGAGGGGCAGGTTGTGGGTTTATGGAGGAACAGAAGAAACAGATTTGGATAAATCAGATGGAACGTGACTGTCTCTGAGGATTTCGGGGGTCGCAGTAATTGGCTGTTGGTTTTTCTCTCTTGTCCCTCGGCTCAGCGGGAGGAACCGGACTCCTGCTGAGAGCGAGCCGGGGAAAAGAGAAAAAGGTCCTGTGTGTTTTGGACTCGACAAAAAGTGAAATTTTACACTTGAGTAAGTTGATTAATGCGACCTTTCATCAACAAATGCGTTCAGACAGCGAAGCATCTTCCCAGTCCTTCCTGTTGGACTCTGTAAATCCCTCTACACTTCAGAGAGAGAAGAGAAACTCAGCAGAGTCTCCATCATAACACATACTGACAGTTTTATACTGTCCAATACTACTATTCAATTCAACTCAGTTTCTTTATATAGCACTGAATCACAACAGAAGTTACCTCAGGTCACTTTTCATATAGAGCAGGTCCAGACCGTACTCTTTATATTATTATATTTACAGAAAGAGACCCAACAGTTCCCTCCAGAAAAACGTCCTCTAAGAGGCAGAAACCTCGAGCAGAACCAGACTCAGGGTGGGCGGCCATCGGCCTCGACCAGGGACAGGGTGAGGAGAACGTAGCATAAAGGAGATTCCACACAGAGATGTCAAGTGGTGCTAATAATCGTAATAATAGAAATAATAACAATGACAATACCAGTGACGATATTCACTAGACTAAGTATTTTAATTCTAGCAGCAGGTGTTGAGTGGAGTTGTAGGAGCAGCAGGAGACTTGTCATCACAGATCAGACTCTACAGCTCCAGAGGCAGAAATACCTGCAGAAAGAGACAGAAGAGGAGAGAGAGACGGAAGAGCACAATACTACAGGAAAGAGAGGATACTGAGTTAGTAACATGTAACATGGGATATGAATCCATACTGATGGAGAGAGAAGCTCAGTGCATCATGGGAGATCTCCCGGCAGTCTAGGCCTATAGCAGCATAACTAAGGGATGGTTCAAGCCTGAGCCAACCCTAACTATAAGCTTTATCAAAGAGGAAAGTTTTAAGCCGACTCTTAAAGGTACAGAGGGTGTTTCTGCCTCCTGAAACTGGGAGAAGGTTCCACAGTAGAGGAACCTGATAACTGAAGGCTCTGCCTCCCATTCTACTCTTAGAAACTCTGGGAACCACCAGTAAACCAACATTCTGGGAGCGCAGTGTCCTAGTGGGATTGTAGGGAACAATAAGGTCTTTAAGATAGGATGGAGCCTGACCATTAAGGAACATTTTAACGCTTTATTAACCATCAGTGGGACCAACAGTCATGTCCATTCAGCACTTTAATCTACATTAACGTATATTCACAGACCTTATTTACATGTGATTAAAAATGGTTTTTGTCTCTGAACCCTGACGCCCTCCAACTTCAGGACAAAACATCCACCTGTACACAAAAACAGACACACAACTTGATTGATTATTAAAAGTCCTTGTGATTATAGATTGAGAACAGGAAACCATTTAGCAGAAATCAAGCTAATTATCCTTGAGGCAGATGGAGACCAAAGCAGAGCTGAGAGCAGAGTGAATCCTGGACTAAACGTCCTGTTTGTCTTGGTGGTGTTTTCCGTTCACCTCACGTCCCTCTGTCTCTGTCAGGATTAAAAGGTTTCAGACGATACTTGTGTGTTCTGGGGTTTTCCCAGCAGCACTCCTCATATTTGTTTTATAATCTCTCTGTTTTTTAAGTTTGTGTTTTTTAATAATTTGTGAAAATCAGCTGAACCTAAGATGACAAGTCGACTCTCACCTCATTCCTGACCTCAAACCACAGAAATAAACAGAGAACAAGTGAGACTCCTGCAGCTCTTTCACTCATGAAACTGAATTATTTTTCTCCTCACATTAATATTCTGCTGAACACACACACATGTAGTTTCACCTCGTCCTTCCTTCATCAGATCCTGGCGGATTTTGTCTCTAAGTAAAAAGCCTTTAAAATTAGCTTTTGCTCCAAACTCCTGATAAGCAAGTAATCTCACAGCAGCATTCAGACTTTGA